>JADBJO010004158.1:147947-210470 GCA_016801955.1 Conus betulinus | reverse complement strand
GGTTTGGATGAATGACTCTCCTTCCCTACCAAACAAACGTTCAAGGGAGGAGAATTGGTGAATTTTGCGGTACTTTCGGTACGCCGAAAACGCAGCGCTGGCACCGCTCCTGTCCCTTCTGAGGTTGTCCCGCCTTTCTTAGCCTGTGCTTGCGCGTTCGTTTTTAGTTCTCCCCCGGCCTTTGCTGGGCATGATCCGGGAAGTGCGGGGCCCTTTAACCTTCCCCGCCCGCCGCCGTTTTTTGCCTGATCCATCGCCCGCCCGGTTTGAGAGCAGTCTAATTTCATCCAGCATGTGTGAAACTCGGATCTCAGGCACTAACTTGATGGCTTTTACCTTCGTTTTTTAAGTGGGGGGCCCCCGTACTTTTGTCACTTCTCTATCATGATTCTTTGTTCCAGTCCCTTTCTTTTTTTTTGTATGGGCCGTCCCCCCCCCGCACACCCCCCTTGTGCATGTTCTCTTTCCTTCCCCTCCACCCACGAAGTAGCATGCCAACAAAAGTCTGCCACGGCGGAACAATAGTCACCCCACCAAGGAAGCCAATAAGGTGTACCATATCAAAAGAAATGCATATCCAGCTCCAACCACATTCCTCCACATCCACCTCCCCCAGCACTTTTTTTAGACCCCGATACTTCATACCCAGAATGTTTTGTTGCAAAGCAATATCGCAGGACTATTGATGGCTTCCATTCTGTTTTTTTTAGAGTGGCGGGGCAACATGTCTTTGACCCCTTCTTTTCGTAAGGGTTTGTCCAGAACCCCTTTCATTTTTTGTCATTTTGCAGTCCAAAGGCCACGCCACCACAAAATTGAATGTTATCTTATCTCAACATGCCCCAGAAGTCAGCATGCCCCCCATCTGCACCCGGCAGGAAAGACAGCAGTCCCCCCCCATGCGGCAAAAGGTCTCTCCTCAGCCGCTGAAATATCCCCGCTCCACCCCACACCTCCCCTCCCCTCACCGCCTTTTTTGCCATGATTACTTACATCCCGCCTGTTTGAAATGCAAATATTCAGGAAAATATCTGGATTTCCTCGGTTTTGTTTTAAGTGGAGGGGCGGGCCCCCCTGTCTTTGTCAATTCTCCTCCTCGTACTTGGTCCAGAACCTTTCTTTTTTGTCCTTTGAAGTAACAACCTGCACCCCCAAATTGCAGTTCTCTTTCCTTCCCGCCCCCGCCCGGACGCCTGCCAAAAACTCTGCAACGGGAGGAACAATAGTCAGTCCAACATGAGGCCTAAGTATGTACCTCCATCAGCCGAATGCAACCCTCCGCGGGCATGAAAAATAAGCCTCCACAACCACTGACTCCACCGCACCTCCCAGCATGTTTTGTCGGGACAACCTAAGTTCCTGTCAGCCGTTTGAATAAGATATCTCAGACTGATCTCCGGGCCCGCATCAGGGAAGACGAGCTGGCTCGTCCACGTGACCCCATCTGTGTTCACCGCCCCTGCCACACATCAGAGGCATAGTAGAGAGGCCTAGGAATGCTGCAAGAAAGCCACACACACACACACAAAACACCCCACAACAAACACAAAACAACCATCAACCACACACCCACACCCAATCACCCCCACACCTCACCCACCCAAAACACACACGCTCACACACACCACCCACACACACACACCAAACCACACACAACACACCAACAAAACATGCTCACACACAACCCCCCACACACCCACCACCAACCAACACACCGGACACCACGCTTACACAAAAAGGAATAGAACACACCCACACACCCCCACCACCACCCCACCCACCCACACACCACACAACCCACTTCTGACCAAAAAGGGATAGCACACACACACACACCCACACACACACACACACACACACGCACACACTCACCCACTATACCCCACTGGTTATCACCTGAAAGAAAGAAGAAAACGGGCCTACACACACAACACACCACACACCCAACACCCCACCACAAAACCAACAGGCTCACACGCACACACAACGACACACCACACCCACCACACACCCCACCCACACTTCCTTACCAGAAAGGGAATACACACACCACCACACCCACACACACCACACACCCACAACTTATGCCCCACTGTTACACACGACCGAAAGAAGAAAAGGGACACACACCCACACACACCACACATATCTATCTTTCATTCTCCTTTTGAAAGCAATTTTTTATGAAAACAAAGTCATTCACTTGCCTGTTGGCCTCTGGAACCTGGGAAAGCATTCTCCTGGCGCGTACGTTCAAACTGGTCATACACTTCCCATGCGAACTCGTCTCTGGCTTGGCCTAGTTTTTGCCATAGTTTCACAACCTGCTGCACGTGGTCACTCTTGCCACGCCCCCTTAGACCCATGCCCGCCTTTGATACACCAGATGTTGATCGCAGTCAGTTGCCATCTGAGCCCTCCGTGGTTGTTTGACCCCTGGACCGTTACACTTTCAGTCTCTCTCACTCCACACTGCATCGGTGTCAGTCCTGCGTTGGCTCGTCGCCAACCGCGCGAGCCCACTGTCTGCCTGCCTGCGCCTCTCCTGCCACACTCTAACTGGGGTCAGCCACGCTTTCTCCGAATCGGTTGAGCTTTCATTGTGACCAATATATCTCGGTCACAGCTGGTGTTCTTCAGCCGACATCGATCAACTGAACCGTCTACTCAATATTTCCAGCACCTGATCAGGTAGTAAATGTACGACGAGGCTGGAAGTACCTGCACGTGCTTGGTTGTGAGGCCATAATGAATGAAAAACTATCAACCAGAAAATCGAAAAAACCACCCGACCTTGAACACCGCTTGACGAAAAGCTAATGGCTGTGAGGCCTGCGTACGTGAATACCGGAAACTATGACTGTTATCGCGGCTTTCTATCTCGGTAAGTCGAGCGAATGGAGAGTACCCGAGAGTTAGGTCACCTCTACCTTGCGCCAACAAGGCGCCCATGGCGCTCTGCCATTATGGTCGCACAAAACGTGGGGGCCCCCCCCCATGGCGGTGCTGACAAGGCCAGTTAATGCTGAGTAATTTTTTACTTTCAGTCATTATCATCACCAACGTGAACTGAGTGCCGTTATCTCTTCCGGAATGCCTTAGGCTTGACCAACCTCAACCCACGAGCCAGCACATGGCCACAGTGCTACGGACGGTCACAGTTGTTGTAGACAACTTGCTTCTGGATACTGTAGCATAATTACCATAGTAAGTATTGTACTGTTTCCCTTTGCTGGAAGCTATTTGATGGGGGTCCTACTAAGTCTTACACTACCTTTGAAAATGGGTACTCACTAGCCCTCTCTTCTCACGTGGGGCCTTTCTGAATCTGCCTTTGCTGGTAGTTCTCTGGCACACGTCACATGATGCACAGTATCAGAGATGTAACCTAGCATTTACTGGCCAGTAAAAGTCTCCACTATTCGTCTCTGGTCTTTTTAGTTGCCACGTGTCCTGCCATGGGAGTGTCATGGGCAATCCTGATGTATTGTCTGACAGTCTTGGGTTACTACTACCTGATGTCCCTACCGATCAGCTTTCTGTCTGCGTCGGGTATGCATTCTTAATTAAAATTCGGTGAGATTTTTCCCCCTTAGTTCTGCGACTCCTTGTTTCAGCCTTGCCGAACAGCTGACTCAACTGCTGCATGCTGTCATGTCTCTTCTCCGAGCCATCTCTGAGGAGTAGCAATAAAGGTTTGAGCAGCCTTACGGTCTTTGCTTTCTTAGCCTCTTTGCGATGGTATTTACGGGCTGCTGCACTGTATGCGGCATAGACTGGTATTAGCCAGACTCTTTGCGTCGACTCGATCTTGCATCATGCCTAATGGCGGGTTCACGGGTGATCAGAACAGGACTTCGCTTTCCCGTCAAGTATGGTGTATGCATGTCAAACTTTGCGGAACGTAAACTGTTCTTCACACTGATGTGGCCAGGGTTAATTCCCTTTTCACCTGTGAGGCAACTAACAGGGACAAGTGCACTGTCCACATACTGTTAGACTGGTCCTGTGTCACGTAAGGGAGATACTAATTGCCCTCCACTTCTACAGTGCACTTTGGATCGAATGGAATTTTGTCGGACATTCCTCGCAAAGTGGTGACTTTTCCGGGGATCGCGACCGCTGAGACCGTTGTAGAAGGGCTGCTGCCTTTCAGGTTCTTACAGTATCGAGCAAGTGCGGACCCTCACATTTATAACAACCGAATACGGGCGCGTTCCAAAATCCCGCTGGAAGTTTCTACGTCACTTCAATGAGTTAGACTTCCTTCTACGCTACCGTTGTCTTTGTTCAGTGTTAGGCTTCTCTCCACACTACCGGTTTCTTTGTTCATTACTCGGTGAAACGCTGCGTTTCGTAACCGATTATCGTGATGTCCCGTTGAAAACGGACATTCTGCACGTTCGCGGCGGTCGGCGTTTCTTTCTTTCCGGTACGGATATTTTCGGACGCTTCCACAGCTTTATGCTCGTCCTTTGTTCGTGAACCTGCTTTTCACGGACGTAATGATGCTTGGTCGGCGGACAACGCTTCGACAAATTTCTCCAAAATAAGCAGTTCAGCCAAATCTTTTCCTTTTGCCTGAGGATCTATCCATCTAGTCAGGTAGGTATTCAACCTGTCCACAACTTCTTATCGTCTTCTTGAGCTTCCTTCCTACTGTTCTGAACTCTTTCTGGACTCGCTAGAAGAGAGTGACATCTGTTTGAACAGAGTGTTTTTATGTATTCAAAAGATTCTAGACCCAGTCGGAATCTGAACATGAAAATCTCTCTGCTTTGCCTTTTCGAGGAGGGTGCGAGTCGAATGGCCCCTCTCTTCTCGGCCATCCATATCAGCTCTGCAATTCTCTCAAATTTGTGTCAATATACATCTACTTCATCATTGTCATTCTAAAATGGTAACTGAATTTCGCGCCGCCGTTGTGGCTGCCATTGGAGTAGCGCTACTGTTTGATCATCGACGGCGTATTTTTTCTTTCCGCTTCACTTCTTCTCATTTCTATGTCTGCTCGATTTTGTTGGTCCTTTGCAGACTTTCTGCAGGATTCACGTCTGCATACGTTCAGCTGCTCGCGCTCTTGCTTAGCCCCATCAACTTTGCGACAGGTCTCAAGCTCAGACTCATCCATTTTCCGCTGAGCCTCGCGTTCTCCCTTCGCGCATAGCTTCCACGTAGGTCTGCCAGATCCTTACTTTAAGCCCTATCGCCTCACCTTCAGTTTTGTATTTTGCAAAATAATCCCATGTTTCTCTTTCGTAGTCACCCTTGGTTTTTAGATTTGTTTTTCTTGCCAAGGGCAGGCATGTTATAAACTCTAAAGGTTATGCCAAGGATTAGCAGGTGCGACACCATTACAATTTACGAACCACCTTACCTCACTCGCCTTTGGATTACCCACTATGGTATAGCGTGAATAGCGACGAAAATTATTCTTAGAGTTGGATGTAATCTTTCTACAGTTTGCTGTTATTAATTTTAACTGCGGTGCTCGGCAGCGCAAATGACGGTGTAAACCCTCTCGTACCTAACCTACGATCAGTGCTTCTGTATGCACTTTCTCTTCAAGTGGGGTTTCCTGATGGACAGTCAAACTTTCTAATTCTGTGCGTGAGCTGCACATTAACAAATATTCAGTATACATTGAGAGCGTGTTTGCGAACCGTCTCTTAGTCGTGACATCCGATAGAGATTGGGGATGCCGTGCCGATCGTTTAAAATAATAACGGGCACCCACCCACCTCCCGCGAATGAACTGCCATTATAGGCGTGTGATACGGCCTAATGTGGGATGGATTAAGAGGTTTCAGATATCCAACATCCGGACGAGCCCCAATGTCAGGCTTACATGTGTCCAGGGGTCGCCTGACACAGATTTTAACGTTCCTCCTTTTTCTTTTTTAAATGTCCCGCCGTGCCTCTCTTTCAGTCCATTCACAAACTCAAGGAGTTAGACCACACCCACAATTTATTAAATATCGATTATCGGGACCAAAGAAATAATATAATATGGAAGAATTGCAAATACCACGACTATAGTTAAGTGGTAGATGTTTTCTGTGACTGATTCAGTCTTTCCCTTTCCTACAGCGTCACCTTCGATAGTTAGTCTTTTAAAGTGTACGTGCTGAATCTCTCCACGGTTAGCTGCATGCTCGCGTGTCACAGCAATCCACTTGCAAGGTGAAACACAACGTGAAGCACAGGTCTAGCAAAGTCCGGACGCTTCTCCGAAGACGGGAAAAGGGTGAGGTTTAACCGGGAGAAAGACCGTCCGGAACACACGGAAAAGAGAAGCTCACACACACCACCAAACCCTGCCGACACACAGAGGTAACCAATTCCTATATTGTTAAGGTGGTTACATCGACATAATTCATCTTGCATACTAAAGACAATAAATTACACACGCACTGAAGGCGCCTCACAATTTCTTGCCTTCAGTACAAGGTTCTTTATAATTCCCACTTCAAATTCTGTCAACACGTCCGAATGATTATACATAGTTGGCTTCTCACCCTACAATCGTGCGCGTTTAGAGCGCCCGTGCATCCAACCCAATCCAATCTCTCAACTACGACACCGTATACAATGCGGACCAGGGTCAGAAAGAACAACGTACAGCTACAAGACAGCACAACCATAGATATCTGACGGCACAATATCGGAATCCCCTCCTCTGACTTATGATTCTAAACCACACAATTCCTCAACACCTATTACTACTCATATCTTGGTCATGACATGGAACGATGCTTGCGGAGCCGGATAGACAAGTTAGGTAAGAATAGTCTTACTGAAAATGCTGTGATAGACTACAAGGGGCGTCACGGCGCCTACCGTCAAAACGCCGTGATGTCTTTTCGTTTTTCCGTAGATGTGTCTCAGGGAGGCGACCCCGCGTTAGGCTGGCACCACGTACAAGTAGTCGATCCTCGATTTCTACCAGCTGATGCGTGGCCTGGACGTTTTTGGCGGGATGGCCACACAGGTGATAGGTCAGGAGGGGATGACATGACGGTGATCCTTGGTTGGTAGTGGCGAAAAAACTCAGGGAGCGTGCGCGCCTTGGGCCTCTTGCATGGCTCTAATGGAACGCACCGGTTTCAGCCTTTGATAAGTGGCGGCTCTGGTTCATAGTGACCAAGGAGCGGGACAGGAGAGTCCTATCTGCCCCTCCTCACTATCCCTCCACTATGAATCTCTCTGTGTAATCTAGCAAAATTATGAAAGCAAGACAATTTCGAATGCGTTCCAAGCAAATGGGGTCGTGTGTTTTCGCCGCTGCGGAGCTGGTTGGTGCTGCCACTCCCATGTCACACTTCTATTCTGCCAGCATTTGCCTCGACCTTACTTTACCACATGGGGTCTTCAGGGCCTTTAACTGAAGGGAGGTTGATGTCACGGTGCGAAGGGCTGGTAGCCCGATGCTTAAAGCAGAGGCCCACGTAGCATTACACATAATTTCGCATCGACGGAAAGGTGAAGACGAACGGAAGCTTGGGGTAACTGCATTAACCAGGCAATGTGAACCATAGAGAGCTTGGGTATATACAAATTTTTGCCGTCTTTCTTCGCTGTCTTTTTGTCTTCTACCATCGCTAGCCCAATGAGCGTGTCAGGACAAAAACGGAAAAGGTGCAAAGCTGTAACACTTAACTGTTCTGTAAGATGTGCTGCCGTTGACAAAGTCGGATCCCCTCGCAACCCTTCATTAAACTTTGTCGTCTGTGTGTTATTGTTTATTTCAAGTCATGAGTGTTAGGAGGTGAAAAGTATCACGGTTTCAACCCAGTAAGGGATATTCCGCGTGTCATTTTTATTTGTTCGTTCAAGTAAGCAAAAACAAACAAAAATGAGAAGACCGATCAGTCTTCCATTTTTTGCCAGTGCAGCCTTATAACAGTGATGTCTACCGTTTGAACCGACCTCAAAAATGGTTGGGCAGGAACATTCTTTAATAACATATGTCGCGTGGCTCCGAATTTGCCATAAGCGACCGGTTGCGATCTGACGTAGACAATAAAGGGCTAGGTCTTGTGCATGCCAGATATCTCCTTTTCAGAGCATTTGTCCCATCGCCTCAGTGCCACGAGCAGCAAAGTGGTTACTTTTTCTGGCAACTGATTGATTGTTGATGCTGATTTTCGGTTATTGCTTATGCTTTCCCTTAGGGAGAAAGCGATGTGAAAGCGGTTGGGTTGGAAAAGTGCGCTTCAAAATATTTCGTGGTGATCTCTTGAACTCGCCGGCCGGCACTTTTTAGGCATCGGAGCCCCTCTTCTCGTCGCACGCTTGTCTCCCTTCTTGCTACCCATTCTTTCTCAGCTTCAGCTCAGGTTCTGTGAGGGGGCCCTTGCTCACACCCTTAATTCTACAGTGATCGACTCGGTTTGCAGTTTGTGATCTGTCCCAGCATCATGTGTACAGCTAGCCAAGGTTCTGTGCACACATCCTGGGTGGCCATGGCAGAGTCAATGGAGCAGGTAATCTGTATTCAGGGGATAAAAGGTCAGGTGATGCGCAAGTTATGGTGGGTCGACGGCTGCGGGTTCTGTCGATCCGTCCCGCTGCGGTACCGCTCTGAAGGTTCTGTCGAGCATCTCGGTCGCCTGGCTGATCACGCAGGAGGTTCCCTCTTCTTAGGGGGAATGAAAGCGTGGGTGATGTGACTTCTGAGGACTTAGTGTCCTTCTTCATCCCCTCTCGAATTTAGCTCAGATCGTGCCACGCGCAGCTTTCGGGAGCACGGGGACAAATCTTTTAAGGTGTCCAGCGCTGGGTCTCCTCCTGCTCTCGCCTGGTCTTCGCTTGCTATTACTCTGTTTTCTAATTGGGAAAGAATGCATGTTTCTGGGCAAGTAATGGGCAGCTGCAACGGCTGATCTCTGGGGGTCTTCCTTGCCTGCTTGGGCCTGCGGCCACAGCCGTACTGTTAGATCTCTTGCCCCTGAACTGCGTTCCTCTGTGACCTTCATTTTGCAGATGGAAACTCCGTCAATACGCGAGTCTGCACCTGGACTGGGCGGTACCCTCTCTGAAGTGACATAGTCCCATCTGATTCACCCGAGAGTTAGGAAGTATCTTTCGTCTTTTGGAGGGACGGGGTGTGCTGCCGGTGGGACGGGGACCTGGGCATTGGCCCAGTTTGGGTGAAGGGACTCCCCCCAAGGCCCTGTCACAAGGATAGGCGTCTCCTAGCTCTCCAGCACTTATGTGATCCAACAAGCTGATTCAGGTTCTCGACTTGTCAAGACTTGGGGTGTGTTCGCAATGAGGAGAAGTCCGACTCACCCGGTCGCAACAATTCAGCCTGGGCACGTTGACACAAAAGTGGGTGAATCTCCACCCCCATGTGTCGTAGGTACCTCCAGGTTCCTCCTTAGCCTGCCCCTATGCTCGGATCAGGTGCGGCAAGGAAGTGGCTCCCTTCAGGGATTGACGGAGTGTTGGTAACACAATGTACCTCTGGTGACTCCAAAGGCCGTTCCCACGCTTGGGCGGCGGGTGGTCCCAGACAACCAATCTGAGCCTTGTCTGGTCCAGTGGGCCATGGTTCAGGACACTGCCAGTCTGTATCCCGGGAGCACATCATGCCGGCCTTCCTAGGCAGGCCTGTCACGGCGCGTCAAACTCCAGGTGGGAGGCCAGTGGGCTCTCGGACAGGGCTGGCGATGGCCAGAGGAGATGATGGTCTGCCACCTCAAACCGACGGACATGGACGCATTTTTTTCAAGCGTCAGGGGTCTTCCTGTTCTGAGAGGGAAAACACATTCTCTTTCAACACAGAAACACAAATGTGTGCTACGTCAACAGCAGGGGGTGGGTCGCTCTCTCCTTGCTGGGGCGAGACAACTTCTGCACTGTGCGAGGAGCCGTCCATCCAGATCTCGGCAAGCAAGTAAGGAAAGATCACATCGCGCGGACTCCCCCAGCAGGTAGACCATGATCCTTCATCGCCCGTAGGCGCAGTCTATTGGTGTGGAACCAGTCTAGGGCGTGGGTTAACCAAGTCACAGTGTTTGACACCAGGTCAGCATGCCTTCAATAATTGTATTCAAGTTATGATCGGAGGCTGTGGCTGTGGATGCTCGTCCAATCCCGGGGTCAGGCTGCAGGTAGTTTCCCTCCATTCCCATCTGGAAAAGTTCTATGGAAGCAATGGAAGTACTTGGCCATTGGACCTCGTGGCCCCCTCTGGCCCGCCCAACGTGTGGGTTTCGGACGCTGCACTGTCCCACGTGCCTACCGCATTAAAGCGCTTGAAACAATTCCCCTGTGCGAGCAGGCGGGTTATTCCACACAGCAACCAGAGTAGTAACACCTTCAGGCTGGCTACTGTGTTGTCGATAAGGCGTTCTGCAGTTAATTGGCCTTGTGGAAAAGATCCAGGACAGGCACAGGAGTAACAGTGAACTGGAAGGGCTAGCTGTCTGGGTCCATCCTGCTGGTGGCACACTCCTCCTCTCACTTTCAGTTAGCGAACTGCCTCACCTTTCTTTGTCTGGGAAAAAGCACTCAGCCTCCTCTGTTGAGGGGTCACGGGCGGCTATCTGCACCACCATTCGCCTGTTATGGCAGCCCTTCCTTGTGATGACCCCCTCCTGCGGGATCTAGTCAGGGGAGCCCGCTCTACAAGAGGCCTGAACCTTCCACAGTACCCCGAGGTGGATCTCTTTCTAGTCCTCTCCTCCCTGAGGCTCCCTCCCTATGAGCCCATCAGGGAGGTTCTCTAAAGTTTCTCTCCTTCAAGAAGTCTTTCCTCGTTTCTCTGGCTCAGGGAGGCACTGCAGTGAGTCCATGCGCTTAGTGGCTCTCCCAGGGTAGGGCCCTTGGAACCTGGCGGGCTCGTCCTCGTCCTCCTCCCCTAATTTCCTTAGCCACAAACAATCCGCAGTTCTCCTTCTCCTACTATCTCCATTCATCCGACTGACTTCTATTCTCCCTCAGATGCTGAAAACCGCACTGTCTGTCTGTGGCCCTAGGAGGGTACGAAGTGGATAAAGTCTGCTTAAAACGGCTCCGTTTCTCTTTTCCATGAAGGTTCCGAGGGGCCCTCAGAGTGTGTGGGTGGCATGATTGCGTTTTTACCAAGGACCACAGCCGCATTCAAAAGTGTTGGACGTAAATTGGGTCAGTCTCAGTGGTGCGCCGCGTCTCCTGTCGTGCATGACGTGTCAGGGCATGGTCAGTTGTGGTGATATGCATGCGTTTCTCTTTCCCCCGGGAGTTTACTAGGGTGTACTGTAGGAGCATGGACAGTAGGTCATTACCCGGCAATTTTTCAATGGTACTACTATACGGCGCGCGTCCCTTCTGTGGGTCCTAGTGTTCGAGGTTCTGTACGCGCGGCAGCTGGGGCCCGAACAGGTTTCGGATTTATTCCTACGGGCGGGATAGCACGTTGGCTCAGCTTACTGCGCTGTGTCTTGCCCTCTTCGCCTCCCCTAGTCACGGAGCCGTCGCCCCACCTTCCTTTGCTCGTTCTTCCGCCCCGCCCTCTGTGCCGTTCGCGAACAAACGACATTTATGGTTTTCTCAAAGCATTCCGCACGAGGGTCTGGGTTTTCTCGTTTCCACCCCGAGGCCCTTTACTTTCTACATGGTGTTGCTTCGTCCACGATGGTGTTCTCAATAGATCCCGATCAATACCTGACTACCTCCCCTCATGCCACTGTGTCTTGTGTTCTTCCTTACGCGAGAAACGATAGCTGCCTGCAGGTACCCCCCTCACCGCACTACCATTCGTCTGTGTACAACTGTGTGGTCAAGGTGTTTCCAAGAAACTTCGCATTCCAGTTTAGTCTCTCCTCAGATGGCACTTCGATTCTTCGACTCGCCGGAGCTGTTTTCTTCTTTTCTTTCTATTTCACCACCCTTATATTTCATTTCCTTATCTGTCTTTATTTTATTTTTACATTCACCATCTCCGTTTCTCCTTCTATCTTATTATCTCTTTTTCTCTAGTTCATTCCACATTTTTTTCTTTCTTCTATTTTTTTCAAGGTCTAACTTCTCCTAGTCAGTGTTTTTTACTCTTACTGTTACTTTTTTTTGTTCCCACTAATTCTAATAAACACATCTCACACCACCCTTCGACCACGCTTTCTCCCCACTATAAGCCTCACCCTAATCACCGGCTTTACGTCTCCAATACTCCGCCAGTTCTTTTCCTATACATTCTCTTTTTTGTTCTATTGCAGGAGGTATACCTCTACTTTTAGAACATTCGCGCACATGACACGCGCCACGCCCACCATCATAAATTTTCTAATGGTTTTTACGAAACAAGCTATTAAGAACCACTTGCACAGCAGTTAGTACATGACACTAGGCGAGCACAAAAAAGTATCAAGAAATCCAGCGCCGGGTAAGATATTCCATTATGATCCAAGACCGCGAACAGACTGCACCCCAAATACAAAAAGATAATAAAATCAAATAAACAGGGTCATGAATCTTTTAGAAAAGAGAAAATCCCACGCCACGAGAGAGTGCATAAGAAGAAAAAGATTTGGAAAGGTCCGAAGAGAAGTTATAAATGAACTATAAGAAGATGTAACTCAGAGATTATGCGATTACTCAACACTAACCACGATAAGTGCCATCACAGACGACCAAACAGCCAGGGATAGAACCGAAAACAATGGGCAAATTCTCGACTATGAGATATCACAATACAAGCACCATGTCACTCTCTTTCTCAACAGGATGCTATACATTGATTGACTGTAGAAAGGGCTTAAAATTTCTGCCGAAAACAAGGAAGCGTACCTACGCATGCTGTTTTCCGTTGAGTGAGTCCGGGGGTAGAGCTGAAAAAGGGCCTTGTGTAGACACAAAAACGGTATTCATATTCTCTCGACACAGTTCGTTGTTCTGCACAGAGTGCGTGTCTGCTAGTATGATATTGGTACCATGCAGTTAAAACAGGCACCAACGCATTTATTATGAGCGCAGGAGACCTCTCATTGTATTGGTCTTTGATTGTGGGTTGAATTGTCAGCATGACGGAACTAAAACAAGGTTCTGCAATTCTGCGATGGTGACAGCACAAAGCAACGCAGCAGAGAGAAACCTCGGAGACGATGAACCCGCTGCGTATCAGGATTCAGGGGGCACCCGCGCGTAACTTTCCATTTCGACAAAATGATGAGGGGGGAAAGAGCTAGGAAAAGTCACCGACACTGAAGGAGCGCTGTTGCAATGCTGCGCGCTTTGAGATCCTGTTGTTGTAAAGGTAGTGTCCTTGCACGTGGTTCCCAGTTAGGAGTTTTTAGTTATAGTTGACCATGTTTTTATTCGGAACCTTTGACCTGGGATGTGGCAGATTGGTTTATTGTAGATTGGTCCACAGGAAAAAGTGAGAAAATTGTATCGATAAGTTTGTTTTTTTTTATTTTTTTAAATTTCTTTTGATCCTGCTTGTGAGTTGGTTAACTATGTGAACTGAAATGGAGCTCTTCCATCTGATGTGACATTATAAATATGGTCTTTGGCAAAGGGCATAGTCACGGGTTCTGAAGTTCGGAAAAAGTCTGAGATAATCGATGACTGTGATTGGGCCCGATGCACAATGAAATTTGAAGTGGTGATCAACACTCCAGCTGGCCTCTGCTGAGGAACAACACAATCAGTAAATTTACAGCAAGAGCAAAAAAAAAAGAAATACTGCAATGCAAAGAAGGAAAACAAATTACTAAAACAAACACCACTGCGTTTGGACCCATGGGTCTTCGTCAGGCAAGACAAATAGCATTTCAAGATTAATGAAAAAGGCTCATAAGTGCAGTCATTTAATTCTGAGTGAGTACCATTGACATTCAAAGGCAATAACATGGAAGCACGGCACAATAAATATTTAAATGAACACAACATACAAACACAAACAAACTGCACACACACAACACAAACACCACCACACACCACACACAAACAAAACCACAACACACACCTCTCTCTATCTTTTATCTCTCTATTCGCTTTCTAGCATATATTAACCCCTACTTCTCTCTCTGCTCTCTGTTCTCTATCATCTTTTTCTCTCTCTCACACACACATATTCAAAGAAAAACACAATACCAAAGCTACATGCCACACCCACACCACAACCGTCAACCACATACACAACAAGAACGAACGCACGCGCCACGCCACAACACACACATGGTGCTCTCAGATGTTTTTCCCCTTTTTGTTAAAGCCACATTTGATTGAACATACCTGAGCTTGAGAGAATTTTTTTTTCTTTTAGTCTGTGTAAGCTATTGTTAGTCTGTGAGGAGGGTCAACATATAGGTAAAGGGTTATGGAGGTCAATTAAATTGGCAGTGCTGACATTACGTGGATCCCTGTATTTTCAGCTGATTTGACACAAGCTACATTCCTTCGGAGGTTTAGAATTTAATCGTAACCTAGATAGTTAGTGTGTGTATTTATTCAGCATTGGACCGCTGGTTTTGTATAGCGGCATCCTGATTTGCTGTAATGAAGATTTTGCAGTTATTGAAAAGTGGAGACTTTGCAAGGTGATTCAACGTATTTCTTTTCTTGGTAACCCCGGGTAATGGGCATTTCTTTTGCTAAACAGGAACTTTTTAACCTCTTGTCAGTTCTGGACAGCAAACTTCCAAAGATCGGCCTGTTTAAAGTTTTAGTGGAAAAATGGGTAGGATGATTAATAACTTAGGGGCAACATGTGTGAACCGCTAAGAGAAAAAAATTGACAGGCAGTTTCATAAGGATCTGCACGGTTCTTGTAGTATATTTGTCTGTCTTCGAGACACGCGTGATACGTCCACCAGTTTGTCACCAGACACTTCACATTTTATGATGGACCATCAAATTTACAGTATGCACAAGCACCACTTTCACAATGCTGAGCAAGTTGTTAGTTGCTAGATGAATATGCTGCTACCGACATGATACATCCACTGCCAGGCAGTACAGGTCAAATGGTGTCCAATGTCATACAAAACTCATCACTTGTCACACCAATGCTGAACCGGTCAACCAGGGGCCATGTGTTGGTGGTGTTTCATCAAGCCTTTACAATTAGTAATCAGTACATATTTCACATATGTCAGCGCACAAACCGGGGTCACTGTACACATACTAAATATCCCAGCCCTAGGTCCTAGCGCACTGAAAAAATGCAGGACCAAAAATAAAATCAAAAAGTGCAGCACGATTGGGTTTGTTCTGGCCTGATATTAGTTGCGAACACAACAATTCTAGGCCAGCGAAGGGGCACTTGACAGAAGAACACTTGTACATGATGTCGCGACTTGATAACCTTGGTGTCAAAAGGCCAATTTTGACACATGACGACACACTAACCCTTTCAGTCCCGACATTCTATTTTGCAAACTTCCCTCGCCCGCTTTTCCAAAAACGCCTTTATGTATCCAGCATATGGACACCGGGATATCTCTGAAAGCTAAACAACCATTCTAATGCTATTTTGTTAAAGGAGGCGATCCCCTGTTCCTTTATAATCACACATGCGATGGTACAGTCACAACACTTTCAGTTTTTAGTGATTTCAAGGCAAACCACCTGCAAAAGAAAACAAGAATGTTATGTTCTGGCTAAGCGGTAAAAAATAAAAGAAAGAATCCCACCAACTCAATGGGGAAACATACTCCACTCACAACCTGATAGGACCAGAAAGTAGGTAGTTACACATGAAAAGTGATGAACAGCCACCAAGACACATACCCAATGCCGGCCCCCCAACCAACACACACACACACACACACAAACCACAACACAACATCCTGCTAACTGGTACACAGTAAGACAGAAAACCGGGAAACACACCACACACACACACAAACACACCACACACACACACACGCACACACACAACCCAACACACCAACACACACCACACACACCACACAAAAACCACACAACAACACGCCTTTCACCTCAACAGTAATATAATATTATCGATTTTTGTATGAAAACCAGCATTCATGTGCATGTTGTATTGAACCTTGTATTAGTTGTCTCTTAACAGCTGTACACCCACTCGAAGACTTCGCGATACTGCCTTCCACGTTGTCAGTTGGCAAGCCCATTAAAATAGACCAGCGAGAGGGAGCCAACAGCGTGTGTGGAGTCAGTAGACTAAATCTTATGTTGGTCCCTCACATAGAGTTAGTGAACAGGCAGTCAGTGCGCTGGCTCAGCAAAAAAACACGGGCCAGCGGTAGGCGTAGCCGTGGCGGTCCTCAGCCTCCTAACAAGTTGCACGGTCCACGCTTCAGTTGGACTAACGGTCACGGCCCTCACGATCGGCTTTACCGCTTGGCGTCGGGTCTTCTTCACTGTATTAGGACCAACAAACTGTATTAATATTCAGCACTTGATATGTGGTAAATGTACGGCAAAAGTCGAGAGTACGTAACGTGCTGGTGGTGACTTCATAGTGAATGGAAAAAAAACAATCGGAGATAAAGTCAATAAATACACGAACCGAATAGTGTTCTGACAAAGCCACATGGCTGTTGAGGCATGTCGCCAGACCATCCCCCACCTATGACGTTTTGCTGCGCTTTTGTATCTCATGAACTAGGATCGGTCGAGAGTATCGGGAGTTAAGGGTCACCCTACTTTGGTCGCAAAAGTCGCACCTTGGCGCTCTGCCAACTGGTCGCCAAAAGCGCCATGGCGGTTGAAGGGTTAGGCCTTTTGGCAATTTTTCCCTTTGTTGGTGATCAGAGGAGGCTGGGGATGGGGAGGTTCTGGTGTGCATCTGCTTTGCCCAGCTCTGCGTTTTCTGAAAGTAGGAATCCAGCACGAAAGCTGATCAGCGATGGCAACATGAAACCCACTAGGTGACATAGGTATTCTGGGGTCTGAGATTGTGAACTTTCCCAGATAAGAAAGGCTTTGAAGAATACACGATTGATAACCCCGTGGATGCCCGCAAGAACAGCGTTTAATGATGGTTTCGGGAAGCTGTGTGCCTTGCACGAACAGCGTTCACGAGGTAATTTACTCATCCAAATTCGGCCAATTTACACTCTTCAGATTGCACGTATCGAGTAGTTACACCGGGTAAACCGGCGGCAAGGTAGAACTCAGTAATTTGAAAATGGTTAACAATTAAAAACTTAATTACCAGAGAAGAAGAACTAACGAAATGACAATCTTTTTTCAAATTCCGCGAATGTATATGAGTATATGCTACAGTTTTGACGAAGTCATAGAGCCATTACTCGGGGGGAAAAAAAAAAAATCCGTCCGGAACTATCCGCGTTAAATCCTACAAAAACACAGTACTTCTCCCATCACTAAATCTCATTAGACAGAACGCCAGAACTCACAGGTTAGCCACGGGTGGAAAAACGGCCATTTTCGACCTCAAAAACTTAAAAATATTCGTAACTCGAGAACCAGGCAAGTATTCGACTCGCGGTTTTTTGCAAACGGAAGTAAAATGGCACAGGAAGAAGGAAGTCAACCGTTCTCGCGGAGACTTCCTTTTCTACGAGAAACATGGCGGGCCAATTGTTGCCAAGTGTTTTACCAGGCGCTGGCGGGCGTCAGCGTTTTGGCGGTGTGATTAGGCCGGGCGCTAGCGGGGGCTCGCTGGTCAGAGGGTTAAAAGAAGGGAGGGACAGGAGAAAAAATGGTTTAAACGGTTGTAGGGACCCTAAGGACGGTTTCTTCCCTTTCACGGGTCGCTGAACTGACCGGCTCGTGTCCGCTCGGACGATAACTTCGGCAAAGTTCGGCTGAGTCATTCTCGGTTCAAGATGGCGAGTCGAGCAGGCAGTTCGATCAGGCGCGCCGTGCCGTTTTCAACGATCTAATGGCTCTTGAAGTGCTTCAAGAAGTTATCCGAGACCGTGAAAGCGATGACGAAGACTTCAGAGAAGTGGAACGAAGCGATTCAGAGGAGGAAATAAAGCGATCACAATCAAACACCACCCTTTGCTATCGGAGATTGGTATTGATGACGAAGCTGATCCCCGACTTCAAACCGAGCGATACCGGCGCAAGTGGGCCCGAATCGGAGAGAGAAACGAGCCGATTCCGTCTACGTCGACTGCCTTCCTCCCTCCTTTCGTGAGAGGTCGGGAGGAGAGTCGAGGAAGGGGAGGGGGTTCAGGACAACGGCGAGGGTCCAGTGTGAGGGGGGCGTGGCAGAGGAAGAGGGTGTGTGGCACTCGTCAGTCTAAACTTGTTTCAGAATGGACAGAGGCCAGTGCTGATTGCCCAAATCTCGACCTTTTCTGATCCTTCTGTCCGTCGGTTCTGTGGTGTGGGTGTATTCGCTGCGACACCGTTGTACTTTTCAGTGGTAGTGTGCTGTTTCCATCATGTGGTGATGGCCTTTTGTAGCTCAGTCCTATCTTTAGCAGTCTCTTTTTTTCCTGTTTTTTTTTTTTTTTTTTTTTTTTTTTTTGGTGTGGTTGGTTTGCATGTTTTACTTATTACCTTCTGTGTGATGACTTTTTATCAATCGCACTTATTTCATGAGTGGAACGCAACCACATGTGTTGTGAAGCAAATGCCATAAAATTGGAAGTTACACCCTTATTGCTGTTATGTTATTCATCTCTGCTAAACAAGACAATTCCCAAGAGGCTTGGCAAGATGTGCAGACTGATGCTGTGGGATAATGTTCAGTTTCATCTTCTTTCCCGCGTTACCTGGCTGGAGTGCCCCCTATGATATGTTGCTAAACATTTTTGCATTGTCAGCTTTATTTTGTGAATACGATTGTTCTGTCCTGAAGTTCAAAGGATACTAACACCAGTTTTTGTGGTATTTCTTTGTGATGTTTAGTGCTATGGTTTGTTTTTTATGTTCTTAAAGTGTCCTGTTTTGTCAAACCAAACATTCATCATTATGTTCTTTTTTGTCTACTTCATTACAACCAAAATCAAACTTATTGTGATGTCTGGCTGGATAGCAAGGCTATAACAAGAACATTTCCCACGTATCTACGATATCTGTCCAGAATTGACAGAGCAGTGGGGCACTCAGGGAACCTCCTAAGGAAAACAAAATTGTGTTTTTTTTCCCTTGTCCCTGGATTGTACTGTACCCAGAAAGCATTTAAATTTCGTATAAACACATGTGGGTGTACATTCATGCCAAAATTTACACAGGTGTTCCGAACCACTTAAATCCCGTTATTTACTGGGGGTTGTATGTTCTTTGTTTTGCGCTGTGGGTCGTGTCTGCTTGCAGAATAGATCTTTTTAAAAGTTGAATATAAGATCTATTATACTCAGAATGAACAAAATCAAATCTTATTGCAGCTATTTATAGCCTGGGTAAAGAAAAAAAACATGCAAAAATCTAAGGATATTGTACAAAATTAACGAGCACTGATCACATGTGAACCGACCACAAAGCAAATTTGCGCCGGCACACGACGCCAACATGATCAAAGCGGCACTCAAGGGGGAAAGAATGGAAGATGTACTAGCACCATTTTTTGTTTGATGACCAAAGGAGAGTAGGAACAGTACTGATCGACTGTTCACAACCCATGTACTGTGCTCAGTGATGACCGTCGGTAATCAACTGTGTCCATTCTTGTATACCGGTAGGCTGATTGCTGCTCAGGGATAAATTGACAGTCGTGTCTGTGTAGAACGTAGTATCATTGAGCCTTTTGCGTTCTGGAATGTATCTCGTTTGCTCAGGTTGGCCATCTTCACTTCCGTGGAGTCCTTGTGGTTATGGGGATTGTTGACAGGCTAGCCCTTTGGCGGCCGATGTCTCATCAAGGGAGTGTGAACAAGCGACGCCATCAAGCGCCCTGTGTAGGTGTAGTACGGTGCTCGCCAGGCTTGGCTACACTTGAGAAATCTGTGAGTTGCACAGCTAGCACAACCAGTGTAAAACTATGCGGACACAAAGAGGGGGTAGTAGCGTCACACATTCCCATACCTGATGCATTTTGGGTTGGTGGCCTTATACTGTTTGAAACAATGCAACCTCCTGTAGCCTAGCATCGTTGTATTTGCTCAGTTCTCCCCGGCCTGGGCAACAATGACTTTGACGAAAGACCCACGGAGCTAACTTGAAGTGTTCCACTTGTAAGAGGGCATAATCAGGAGTCGATCGACCCAGGTGCATTGGACAAATCCTGAAGGGGAACTGATGATTCACTTGCGAAAGCGCTTTTAGGCATGACACTCCGATCAGGGATAAATGAAACATGGGTCGTAGACCAGTCAGCACCAAGATGTGGCGAGCTTTATCCCAACAAGATCAGCAAAAAAAAAAAGGTGGCTGTATCCCAGGTTGGCAATCGCACCAAGTGCCCTTGGCGCTTGGTTTTGTCTGCCTACTGTTGGTTTCATTGGCAGCAGTCTTAAAAAACACGAGGCAAACAACATAAAAGAAAACTCTGTTTGTTGTAGAGTGTTGGGGCAGTAGGAAGCGGGTCCAGTGGGTTTCTATAAATGCCTCACTTCTGTCATGCCACATGTTGCAGACAACATGTTGTCTGCAGTGAGCACGAGAGGAACTCGACTATGGGTCACTTTCTCACTTTCGTCTTCAGCACCTTCACATACATCAACATCCCTCGTATTTTCTAACTCTAGTTCATACTTCTCCATACTAAGAACAGATCTATCTCCATGGCGAGTAGTCGATCATTCTCGTTTTTTCATAGGGACGGAACGCAAACCATGTGAAACTTGGGCAGTTGCATTCCACAGTTACACTTTGTTCCTTCCTTTCTTGGTGAAAGGCGCCGTTCTAACACCCAAATATGAAAAGCTGATTGGGACCATGACTGAGTCGTCCTGTTACTGTCTTAGGGACTGCGTGTGCGGCGGTAGTTTGATGGCAAATTCCTGCCGGCAACTCCTGGTACCTATCGGATGAACATACAGGAACCTGTCTCACTCCGAGTGTTCCCGTGTATGAGCACAGGAGGGTGCAAAAGGGTGAAAAGTGCCTTACACCGGTTATGTTTAGGTTTTCATGTTTATAACAGATCAAACTAAAAGACTTCTAGCAACATTGTTGAAGATGTGGCTAGTTTGATGGATCAAAAAGACTGTGCAGCTCTAAGTATTAATTGGCACATAAGCAGGTCAAGAAAAGTTTCTTTTTTTTGGTCAGTACGCACTGTTTGTCTGGTCATCAGAACACTTCAGGCATTGACTTTGAGGAAGACATATAAAATGAGGTCATTGTTACAAACTGGAGGTCACATTGTTATTCTGGCAGGTGGGGATCAGTGGACAGCACCGTTCAGTGCAGGGATCCTAGCATGCCCGTTCGGATTTCATACCCAGCTTACAAGGGGACCCTGACTTGACCTCATTGTGGATCTACTATGGGAGTGCAGGTAGGGTCTATGCTCCTTCTTTGCCATAGCGTGCTATCTGTTTTAGTGTCACCACAGGGTAAAAGGGAAATTTAACATGGGCTTTGTGAAATGCCAGATCCTGGGTTTCAGGATGCGCATATTAAGCGCAACTATTATTTATTATTCTGTATGGTTGTTCAATTCGTAATGTCCAGTATGTTGACAATGAACATGAAAACAGTTGGTTGGAAACGATGAGAAAAGACCAGAAGGTTTTCAGTCCCCTGGAAAATGCTTTGAAGTTTTGCAAGAAGAAGAAGCCTTCTGGTTACGTTGTTAGATCAGGTTTTAAGTTGCTTATGTGAGCGATGGTGACATGAGCAGGCTTACAGGTGGAAAGCATTGTCTTAATAAACTGTGTGTTGTTCGTTTAGTGTGTGAAATGTATGTTTGCTATACACATACTAGCCGGGGGCCACTAATGAAGTAGGCAACAGCGGTTGCTGGTCATGCCTCGTGCAGCAGTAAATCTGGTACAGACAAGACTGGAAGAGGCCTATGTTTGGACAGGCCAAGATCATTCCTCTTTTCCGGCAGCCATTGCCCTTGCTAGCTAAGGCCCTCTGAGCAAATAAGTATTTTGTAACTTTTCTCGCAATGCTTGAGGTTGCAGGATTTTTGTCCTTGCTAGCGTTAGTAGAGGAGAAAAGATGGAAGTGTTGGGTGGCAAAGCAGCGTCGGAAGATTTATCCGTCAGTCTATAACATACTCAGGCTGGTATGGTGTCTAGCTACGAAGCCGTTGTCTTCACTGCTGTATCCACTCTTGCTTTCTTTGTTTCCAGGAGTCTCCTTTTCAAACTTAGCTGCGGTCTGTGGAGGTAACAGTAAGCCCATGCTCACCCCCCTCACCTTCTCTGGTGACGACTCAGTTGTGGTTTTGTTGATCCCAGCGGGGTCTCTCAACTCCGCTGCAGTTCTGTTAAGGTGTGGCCGCGTGCTAAACCCCCTCACTCACACTTCACAGAGATAGACTCAGCTGCGGTTCTGTGAGCGTGTGCCAGTACATTCTCATGGGATCCAACTCAGCTGCGTTCTGTCCACGAGTCCCTGCATCACGTTTTACAAGCTCAGCCGAGATTCTGTCTGCACAAATTACAGTTGCCAGGCAATCACAGATGCAGGTGTGCCCTCTTGGGGGATGAAGGTTGGGGTAATGCAATTTGAAGGCTTCTAGCACCATCTTCACCCTCTCGCCTGATTTAAGGGCCCACTTTATGCCAGCCGCAGCTGTCGGACAAGGAAGACAACAACCCCTTTACTAGTTGTCTGACACTGTAAACCCAAGTTATCTCCTTCCTCCGGTTGCCTGGCTTCGCCACGCTCCTACTCGGTATCCTAGCGGGACAGAGTGTGTGGTTCCTTGGCCACATGCTGGTGACTGGCAAGGGGGATGACCCCTCAGGGTCCCCGTTATACTGGCTTGGGCAGAAGGCACAGATTCAGCCCCCCTCTGCAATAGGGCAGAATGGCAGCTGGTGGCGCCATGGGCGCCTCACATGGATCAAATGGCAATATCTCTTTGCCATGGGAATTCATCAGCCCCATGCCTGCCATGGGAATTCATCAGCCCCATGCCCGGGCCTTCCCTGGTGCCGCGGGCTTTATGCCCAGCACTCCAGCAGCGAAGGCCTCTCCTTCTCCTGCCCCTTGGCCAACCCAGTGGCAAGACCCTCCCCAGAGGTTCCAGGGGGTCAGACCACCCAGGCTTGTCAGGTTTACCCCCATGTTCGGGTCCACACCAGGGTCGGTCACCTCCTCTGCCTGCAGTTCTGTGCAGGCACTAATCAGAGTTAGAGGATGAGGAACCAATACCCTCTCTCTTCTCCTTCAATGACTCTGTGGCCCTCCTGGCTTCCTACGTGCCTGAAGCCATCTCTCAAGATGCCCAGGCTCCCTGTCCCTTCGGCTGCGAGCTCGCTTGGGTGCCCTACCTCTCTCTTAAACAGGAGTCAGGCATGGTAGCCGACTGTATGAGGAGGGCACCAAAGCAGGGTTAGGGGCAAAGAGGCACAGGACATTCCGCCTGGTTCTGTTTCTGACTTTCCGGGGCCTTAGCGTGTGGGAAGTTTTGGAAGCCAGAGAAGCTCCCATTCGCATGTAAGCCCTTATGGCCATGCCTCTATCCCAGATTCCCACTTCATCCTTTCCCAAGAGGACCTCCTTAGCAGGAAAGGTCTTGTTCTCAGCACCGGCAGATTGCTCTCTCAGAGTGCTGCCTCACAGATTGGGAGGAGACTGCTAGGACGGGGCTGGAGGCAGTCTCGGTGGATGGACTCCTTCTTGGGAGGTCTGGTATCCGCCCTTAAGGACCCAGACTTTGGGTCTCACACTCTCTGCCACTCGGCCTGACCCATCCGCCATGGTGGCCTTTATCCAGTCCATGGGGGGAAGGCTCAAATCTTCAGCGGGTGCTTTTGTCAGGCTGCACCTGAACTCAGTTCTGGCAAGGCGGGATGCCGTGCTCCTGGCATCTTCTGTCGATGCTCTTCCTCTTCCCGAGCCTCTCTCAGAGTCTTGCCGGTCAAGGGGGGGGGGGGGGGGGGGGGGGGGGGGGGGGGGGGGGGGGGGGGGGGGGGGACTGGTTCTGTCTTGGGAACCATGCACAGGTGACCAAAAATTAGTAGGGACCTCACCCTTCATTCAGGTTTCTCTCACCCGCGGTGAAGCACCCTGTCCGGCTATCTCTTCCAGGGGTACGCCACCGGCCAAGGCCTGCAGATCTTTCGGACACCCAAGGGTCAAGGGCTAGACAAACTAACTCATCAAAGGCTGATCAGGTCCTGACCTCAGAGCCGAAAACATGCTCTTCGCAGCCAGCTCACCCCCAAAGACTGACCCCTACCTGGGGCATCACCCCCACAGGTGACCCTGTGAGCAGTCTGTCCCGGCAACTCAGTGCCTGGGCACCGGCTTCCTGCAAGCCAGTGGGCCCTGCAGGTGATCAGGTCGGGGTTTCGCCTTCCATGCGATTCACGAAAGGCCCCCCTTACGCCCTTCCCTCCTTATTCCTCTTCTCCTTGGGGGCCCCCGGGCCGGCCTCTCAGGTCTTAGACCAGGAGGTCCTTTCACTTTCAACAAAGGGGGCGACAGAGGAGGTCAATTCCCATTTCTCTTGGATTTTATTGCTGAATCTTTGTGGTTCCAAAAGCTTCTGGGTGTTGGAGACCAGTTCTGGACTTCTTGCCCCAAAACAGGTTCCTCAAAACATCTTCACTTTCAGATGGAACCCCCTATGTCAATCTGAGATGCATGCACCGGGCAACTGGGCGGTATCCATCGACCTGAAGGAGGCATACTTCCCACCTCCTGATCCACCCAAGGGACAGGAAGTATCTCCAGTTCATTTGGAGGGACTGGGTTCCAGTTCAGGGCTCTTCCTTTTGGTCAGGCCCCAGCCCCGTGGGTGTTCATGAAGGTCACCTGAGAACTTTGCATGCGCATTCGGGAGAGGGAAATCTGCCTCAAGGCCTATCTCGACGATTGGCTACACCTAGCCTCAGCACTCTGTGCTCCCCAACAAGCTCTCCAGGTTTTAGATCTCTCTCGAGACTTGGAGTTTGTTCACAACAAGGAGAAATCAGACCTCATCCCGTTGCAGCGATTCCAGTTCCTGGGCATGTCCTTCGACACAACCAGGTGGTTGGTATCTCCAACCCCAAGTGTCTAGTATGCCTCTGGGTCCTCTTAGCCCACCTCCTGTCTCTGGATCAGGCACTGGCTGGGAAGTTGGCCTCCCTTTGGGGATTGATGGAGCTGTTGGCCACCCTTGTACCTCTTGGTCAGCTCCACAAACACCAGTTCCAACGCCAATTTCTGAAGCGTTGGTCCCAGAGGTCACAGTCTTGGGATCTTGTGGTTACTCTTAACCCATTGGTTCCAAACATCAGTGACCCAATGGCACTCCCAGTCCTGGTTATCCCAGGGAGTCCCATCACGTCTCCCCTTCCTCAGGAGTACCTGTTCACGGATGCATCCAACTCGGGTGGGGGGCCACGTGGGCTCACTGACTGCGGCCGGGTGATAGCCAAAGGAGATGAGTTCCTGGCACATCAACCTGCCGGAGCTGGAGGCAATTTTTCAAGGAAGGGGTTGTTCTCAACATGGACAACATGACCATGGCTTGTTACGTCAACAAGCAGGGAGTAGGCTTGCTCCCTCTCGTTGTCGCTGAGGATGGAACAAACTTCTCTGGTGCAAAGACCAGTCATCCGGATCTCGGCAAAGCATGTTCCAGGGAAGATCGGCATTCTCGCGGACTCCCTCAGCAGGTAACACATGATCCTTCCCTCAGAATGGACTCTGGTCCATTTGGTCCTGGAACTAGTCTGGGCTGCATGGTTCAAACCACAAGTACACCTGTTTGCTACCAGGTTCAGTGGCAGCTCGGGTTACTCTCCACAAAACAGTTACTATCTGTAGTTTGTACATATCTCCAAACATCTGCGTCACCAAACAGGACCTCATTTCACTCTTGGAGCAGCTTCCTCAACCCTTCCTGCTGTTGGGTGATCTGAATGGCCACTCTCTCTATGGAGAAGTGAGAGATCTTCACCACGGGGTCTGCTTTTAGAGGAAGTGTTTTCGGAGCTTGATCTGTGTGTCTTGAATAGGAAATCACCAACTTACTTTCACTCCGCTAATGGCACCACATCTTGTCTGGATCTTTCTGTCTGTGATCCATCTTTGTTTTTGGATTTTGTTGGGAGGTTGATGAGGACCTGCATGGTAGTGACCACTTTCCTGTGTTGCTTCGGTGTACGAATGCAGAGAGCGAGTCTTTGCCAGAACGCCTCAGTTTCAACAAAGCAGATTGGGACCTCTTTGCCACTAAGTTTCTTATGGATCTGGAAGAGGACAAGATCCTGCAAAGTGACGATCCGGCAGGAAGTCTTTCAGATTTCATACTGAATTGTGCAAAGTCAACCATCCAGACATCTTCCAAGAAGCCCGTAATGCCAAAAGTTCCTTGGTTAATTCTGAGTGCAAAGAAATTAACAAAAACCCGTAAAAAGAGCTCAACGTAGGGTCTCTTGCAGACCCTCGATGCCCAACGTCCGAGCGCATCAGAAACTGAGGGCCAAATCTAAACACATATATAAGACCAGTAAGCGATTATCTTGGAGACAGTTTTGCTCAAGTCTCACATCCAAAACATCGAAGAAGAAAGTGTGGAAAATCATCAAGAAAATTAAAGGGAAGAACACCTGCCCCACTGTGAACCACCTCAAGTAACAGAGAAAAAAGCAGTTGCTAATCTGCTTGCTTCAACCATTGAAAAGAATTCATCCTCTTCTAACAAGTCAGCCAGTTTTGTCAAAAACAAAGCCCTTAAAGAAAAAATCACCCTGCAACTTTTCGTCAGACAACATGGAAGACTACAATCTTCCTTTCACTTTAAATGAATTGAAATCCGCCATACTTTCTTGCAAAGATTCCTCCCGGGTATAGATGAAATCCATTATAAACTTTTGAAACATCTTCCGCAAAAAGGTCTGCACATCCTGCTACATGTATACAACCATGTATGGACTACTGGATTCTTTCCACCATCTTGGCGAAAAGCCCTCATCATTCCTACTCCCAAACCTGGAAAAGATCTCTCCAACCCGTCAAACTACCGTTCAATATCTTTGACCAGCTGTGTCTGTAAACTGATGGAGAAAATGGTCAACGCTAGACTCATGTGGAAACTTGAAACCGACGGCCTTGGCGAAAGAACAGTGTGGTTTCCGTAAACATCATACTACAGTGGACCATTTGATTCGTCTGGAATCTACGCTTCGGAACGCCTTTCTGAACAAACACCACGCAGTGGCTATATTCTTCGACTTGGAGAAAGCCTATGATACCACCTGGAAATCTGGAATTCTTCATGATCTCCATGATCTTGGTTTTCGGGGTCATCTTCCACTTTTCATTCAAAATTTTTTGGCAGACCGACAGTTTCAGGTCCGGGTTGGCACCACTCTCTCTGATGTTCATGAGCAGGAGTTAGGTGTTCCACAAGGGAGCATACTGTCTCCGGCCCTATTCAGCATCAAGATTAACAACATTGTCAAGTCAGTTCAGCAGGGATCAGACTGCTCATTGTTTGTGGATAATTTTGCTGTCTATGCAACTGGAAGCCTGTACCCGAGTGTCCAGCGCAGGCTCCAGCTTTGTGTGGATAAAATTCATCAGTGGGCGGATGAAAACGGCTTCACTTTCTCTCCTACGAAGACACAGTGCATTCACTTCCATAATTTTCGTCAGTTTTTTCCAGATCCTGAAATCAAAATAGGGAAATCTCCCATTCCTGCAGTCAAAGAGGCCAAATTCCTTGGAGTTATTTTTGACCAAAAACTCAACTTTCTCAGCCACATTAAACACCTCAAAACCTCTTGCCAGAAAGCTCTGAATATTCTGCGGGTCGTAGCACACACTGACTGGGGCTCTGATAAGAAAACTTTGCTGCACCTCTACAGAGCCTTGGTCCGTTCCAAACTGGACTATGGTTGTGCTGTGTACGGCTCTGCCAGACCGTCGTATCTAAAACTCTTGGACCCTATCCACCATCAAGGGCTTCGTCTCTGTCTTGGAGCATCCGCACCACCCCTGTGTACAGCCTGTACGCAGAGGCAGGTGAACCTTCACTGTCCAACCGCAGGCTGAAACTGTCTTTGAATTACTACGTCAGACTGTTCTCGGAACCTGAAAACCCTGCCAATGACTGTGTCTTTGACCCTCACTTTCAAAGCGAATTTGAAAACAACCCTAACTGTATTCCGCCGTTTGGTCTTCTATGCAGTCTCACGCACGGAATGCAGGTCTAGACCTAGGAGTTGTGTCCGATTTTCCAAGTTTCCAGATCAACCTCTGTGGACCTTTTTCACACCAGAGATTCGTTTTGATCTTGCAGCTTTTCGCAAAGAGTCCACCAGCTCCCTGGCATACAAGGCTTTGTATGCTGACCTCTGTTCGAAATTCTCATCCTATCAGAAAATTTTCACTGACGGTTCCAAGTCTAAAGATGGAGTGGCCTGTGCAGCCTACTGCCCTGGTGCTTCTTCTCAAATACTGTTAGAACATATTCCTTTCAGACGCTTCTGCTTACTCTGCTGAACTTACAGCTCTGGTTCTGGCACTACGGATAATCTCCCAATCTACGAAGAGGGACTTTCTGGTTTTGTTGGATTCACTGTCAGCTTTGGAGGCCATAGCTGGCCGCAACCTTCAGCACCCCGAACTTTTACACTTTTTTGAACTTTTTTACCAAGTTGAAAGTAGAGGGTTACAACATTCTTTTGGCTTGGGTTCCTGGTCATGTTGGCATTGGAGGGGAACGAAATGGTTGGTCGTTTGGCCAAGAATGCCGTACGAGAGAAACTGTCAAACACACCTATCCCCTGCTCGGATCTGAAACCCAAAAATTAACGATTATGTCAGAGACCTCTGGCAGGAGAACTGAAATACACAGACAAATAACAAACTCTTTCAGATCCGTCCAACCTAAAGGAGTTCCTCTCGTCTTCGTCTGGTGGTCGTAAAAGAAAACGGTTCTGTGCCGGCTGCACACCGGCCATTCATATTTTACCCATTCCTACCTTTTAAAGAGTGAAGAAGCTTCTTGGTGCATTCCGTGTCATGTGCCACTCACAATGAAACATATTCTTTTAGAGTGTTGGGATTTGCACGATGTGAGACACAAGCATTTTACAGCAGATTCCATGAAAACCTTGTTCAGAGATGTCCCGCCTGACGCGATCTTTGAGTTCTTGAAAGAGGTTAACATTTTTCATCGGATCTGAGATTTTACAGTGGAAAGATTTTTAACAAAGTTTTGGATGAGATTTTAGACGATGTCTTTTAAAGAATTGTGTGGATGAATGACTTGTGAGTTGATTTTAACGTGGTGACAGCCCTGATATGGCCTTTGCGGTCAGCTGGGCTATAAGCAACATTATCTTATCTTACCAGGTTCAACCACCGCCTCCAGCTATATGTATCTCCAGTTCCCGATCCGGAAGCTTTGGCTGTGGATGCTCTGTCCATCTCGTGGTTGGGCCTGAGAGGCTATGTCTTCCCTTCATTTTCCCATCCTGGGAAATGGAAAGCGAGGGAAGACTTGGCCACGCTGATCCTCATGGCCCCCACTGGCTGGCCCAAGTGTGGTGTCCGGATCTGCTACACCTGACCCACGAGCCTCCGATAAAGCTTGCCCTGACAACTAGATCCCTGCTCCAGCCATGGTAAGGCATTCCACACGGCAATCCAGACGTGCTAAACCTTCATGCCTGGTTACTGTGGAGGATGCGCTGTCTACACATGGCACTTCTCCAGTGGCTGTTGGCCTTGTGGAGCAAGCGCACCGGACGGCACACGGGGTATACAGTGTCCACTGGAATGGATGGCTTTCACATTGCTCCTCCCGTGCGGTGTCGCCCCACTCCCCGTCTCGCTTTGAGTCACCTTTCTCTTGTCTTAGAAAAAAACTTTCAGCCTCCTCAATGAAGCCATCCAGGGGTTGCAACCTTGCTGTTGTCGGAGGGCTTGCGTGGTCCCGTGATCCCTTAGATTTTGCAGGCAGGGGCATCAATACTTGAAGATAGGCTATTTTTTGAGAATGCTTCTAGGTCTGAAACATCAAGTTGCTGTCTGGCCTAAGCACAACATGGTAAGGAGTTGATGCCCCTGGTGGGATATCCCATGTCAGATAGGCAAAGAGTGAGGACCCTGACTAATAGTAACTTGCCTTTTTCCTTTTATTATCTTCTGCCTTTCTTATTTGGCTTTTTTATATCCACGTGTCCCCTTCAAGTCTTCTTTTCCACACTCTTTTTCTCTCTGTGGTCGTCTCAGGATCCACCGTGTTTGCCTTCCCGGTGCGACCTGCGATGGAGGGGAATGAGATCCTGGTGATTGAGAGGGCAAGTGCCCTCAACAATCACTTTGGCTCGGACTCTCCTAGACAGGAGGTACATTCTGGCCCGGGTGTATCAATCAGCTCCCCCCTCATGGGGCTGGGTCAAGACAGGCAGTTCTCTGGCTGGCCAAGATAACCCCTGCAGTGCTCGGCTCTCTGCTCCTGGGAGTTGAGCATGATCAGGGGGGGATAGGGTTAGTGGTGCTCTGTTTGTCGTTTATCTCTCTAAAGCCTGGAAGGGGTCAAGACAGTGACTTCTTGGCCCTGGCCCCTTAGCTGGACTCCGTGGTGGGTGGGTAAGGAGAGACGAAATTTAAACACACAAAACGTGGCTTCATATAAAAACATTCCCCCCTTAAAGAAGAGGAAGGCAGTGGACCCCATTTCCAGACATTTGGATTCAGACAGCGACTCTGATATGGAGACAAGAGAGAGGAAAGGATTCTGGGCTTCCAGGCTGTGATTGAAGGGACAGGGCAAGAAAAGCCCATTTCAGCTCTGCGCCCTTTCGCAATCAAGAAGGGCTTCCAAGGTATAGCAGGCGACTCTCAGTCTGTGAAAAGGCTAAGAAACGGCTTGTTCCTTGTTCAGTGCAAGTCGAAGAGGCAATTTGAACAGCTGCTGAGGGCCACAAGGCTAGTGGACAGAGAAATCTGGGTGACTCCCCATAAGCAATTCATCCAAAGGGTCATTCGGTGCCCAGATTTGAAAGGTGTCTCAGAGGTGGAGATCAAGGCAGAACTAGCATCCCAAGGTGTGACTGAGGTGCATAGGGTGACAGTCTGTAAAGGTGCAAAAAGAGTGCCACCAACACCCTCTTTCTGACGTTCTGCAACCCTTCGCTACCTCCGGTCATTAACCCCTTCGCTGCTATCATATTTTGCTAAGTCCCATGCTAAGAAATTTTTAGAAAAACACAAAATCACACGCCTACGATTTTCAGTTGCTTATTAATTCAGAAGATATTGAAGATAACTACATAAAAGTATATATCAAATGAAAGGAAATTGAATGAAGAATCTGTAACATTAACATAATGGAATGATATGCTAGAATGACACATGAACTCCTTGAAATGCAATATAAAAAAAATGAAAAAAAATCAATCATGATGTTATTAGGTGATGCTGGAGCTCACAGCAGTTCATAGCACATTTTGTATTGAAGATTTACAGTGTACAATGATCCAGGAAGCAGTGTCCAGCCACAACATAGCACAGTCTGGCCACACAAAGAATGAAAGGCATTTATCTCCCAGTTTTTGTCGCCTGTAGAATTCAGAAAAACACAAAAAATCACGCCTATGATTTTCATTTGCGTATAGTTCAGAAGATATTGAAGATAGCTACATAAAAGTTATATCAAATAAAAGGGAAAATGAATGAAAAATCTGATTGTAACAAAAATATAATGAAATGGTATGCCAGAATGTCACATGAACTCCTTGAAACGCAATATACAGAAATGAAGATGTCAATCATGATATAATCAGATGATGCTGACCTGACAGCAGTTTATAGCACACTTTTTGTGTTGGAGTTATACAGTGTACAAAGACATGAAGCAGTGTCCAGCCACACCATAACACAGCCTAGCCACACAAAGAACGAAAGGCGTGTATCTCCCAAACGCTGAGTGTGACAGTTCTGGAAGCAGCAATCCTGGTTTGCTAGGGCAGTCTGGGCAGTAATACCTGGTGTCTTTCCTCTGCCCTTTTTCCAGCAGACACAGCACCTCCTTGATGGCCACGCTTTATTTTGGGTAGGGGGCAGCACACTGATGAAGTGTCGAGCACACAACCTACAGCATGGTCGTCCTCAGCATTAGCTGGATCTTTGTTGCCAAAAATCATCTCATTGATGACTTCTTTCTGGAAGTCAAGGAAGGAGCTGCTGTTTCCATCCTTCCTGAACAAAATGTGTGCATTCAGCATGGCAATTGTGTTGCTATGTACTCTTCTGTGTACTGTGTTAGTCTGAATCCTGAAATGTTGGATCAGGTCACTGCTGTATAAAGTGAAATAATCAGCAGCAGTAAAGTTGGTGGTGTCCACCTGACCTTCATCAGCAGTAAAATCAGGGATGTCAGGTTCAAAACTGTCGGGCACAATCCAGACACGCTGATCCTGGCGCCCACCCTGTCGATGACCAGGCTGCCATCCTCTACCTTGAGCACCACAACCTCTTCCTCTCCGTCCTCTTCCTCTTGCTCCCCTTCCTCTTCCAGCAGGCCCAGCAACAGCAGGCCCAGCAACAGCAGGCCCAGCACCAGCAGGTCCAGCAACAGGCCCAGCACCAGCAAGTCCAGGCTGAACATCATCTCCATGCTGCATCAGCCTAGCTGTAACACATTGAAAGCAAGAGTTCAATTTTCCACAGAAATATTTCATGAAATAAAAAAAATATACCTCAAACACACACACACACACACACACACAAATACACACATACATACACACACATGAACACACACACACACACACACACACACACACGCACACACACACAAACACACACACACACACAATCATAAACAAGCCATGCCCCCTTTTGTAAGTCCAGCAAAACTGAAATAAACAGGACATAAAATCACTTCAAAATGCTGACAAATTTTTGTATCTACTCTTGCTTTCACTAGTTTCAATTTATGAAAAATATTCACAAACACATACACACTATAAGCAAACAAACATACACAAACTGAAATTGGGTCATTAGCATGCCACGCCCCCTTTCATTTTTCATCAAGCAAACACTGCAAACAATCCAAGAGTTATGCTTTTGAACTAGTCACTTCACTGCAACATTGTTTAGATCAGTATTATTTATCACTGTGTGCTTTCAGTTTTAGAAAAAGTATCATCAACACACACACACACACACACACACACACACACACACATTTGCCCCTACTCCCATCCTGCCCCTCACACACGAACACACACAGGCCCTAGGGAAGAGTTGGGCACACAACGATAAGAAACACTTGTAAACCACAAGCAAATCAAACACACGCAGCGTGAGTGAGAGAGAGCGAGCGAGCGAGAGCGACTGACACTGGCACATGAGCCCAACGCCTTGAAAGTCGGTCAAGCACACTGGTCATTGATGACTGGCTCGCTCGCGCTGACGCGGCCCCGGTCAACGGTACAGATGTACAATACACACACTTGGTTGACCTATTCATAATTATACTGAGAAGAAAAGCAACACCCATTATGTTATAAAATTGAATGAATCTCTCAATTGCACTCACCTGCGTCTTGAATTATTGGATCTCCATGCTCTGAGTCTGACTCAGACGACGAGTCATTCAACAAAGCTTCTTCCACTTCCAGATCGAACTCTGGGTCGTTAGCATCAACTTCACGAAGTTCGATGTCAGCTGGATCAAAATCTTCATCTCCACTTTCTTCATCTCGGTAAATTTTGTCAATAACCTCTACAACTGTAGAGCTTCGTTGTGAGGCAGCCATGACTTCGAAAAGTGTGAAAGTACGACTTCATAGTACCTTGCTGATCGATCGTCATAAATTATGTAAATGAACCAATTATCTTGAACAAATGGTACACCAAAAGCAAAGAGTGGTCAAGGGAGTTTATCAAATCATAAATAAGAGGGATTTTCGGCAATGCTGGACGAAACAGAAAGAGTGTTGAATCATGACGAACAGCGTTCGTCAACTACGCATTGCAGACGGCACTTTTCATGACGAACGCCGTACGTCAACAGCGCAGTGAAGAGGTTAAAGTAGGCTACTTGAATGTCCATGTCCAACTGTATGTTCCATCCCTGATGCGATGTTTCAAATGCCAATAGTTTGGACACGTGAGAGATCGCTGTTCTGGGGTGGAGGTTGTGGTGTTTGCGGCAAGGCAACCCATGATGGGCCGTGTAAAGACCCGGTTCATTGTGCAAACTGCGGTGGTGACCACCCCTCCTCCTCATGCAACTGCCCAGTTTGGATCCAGGCGTCCAACATCTAAAAAGTAAAAACAGAAAAGAAAATCTTCTTTTCTGAAGCATGTAAACAGGTCATTGGCAGTCAGACATCTCCAGTTTCTTCATATGCTTCGGCTATGAAGAAAGTTTCTACCTGGTTTGTTTCTTGTTAAACCGATAGTTTCATTTTTTCAAAAACACTGCAAGACAAAATGCCAAGCCCTGGTGGAGGCAGGTCCACCACCTCACAATCCAAAGCGGATGCCCCTGGTGGGGGCAACAAATCCACCACCCCTCAGGCTGCCCAGCAGTCTACTCCATTTGCTGCTGGGCAGAATAAAACGCCAGCCCTCCGACCTCAAACTTCGGTGAGCAGTGCCCATGCGGGCAAGGGAGTACAACCAAGTGTGGAAATGGTGGAGATGAAGAAGAGACTTCCACTGTCTCCAGAACCAAAATCGTCTTCATCTGTGGGCAAGTCTGCCAGCAGGTCAAGACCAAAACAATCCAATCCAACTCTAAAACAAATATGCTCCATTGGATGCGGACAATGACTCGGAGATGAACTGATTTCTGACCTGTTCGTCCTCTGCGCCATGGACAGTAAAATAAGTCATTGGAATATCTGTGGTTTAAATTCAAACTTTGAGGAGCTGCATCTTCTGTGTCAAACTCTAAAAACCTTATGTAGTAGCTCTTCAGGAAACAAAAATTCAGAGTCAGAAGACCTTCACTCTTTCTGGCTTTAATATTCTTTCCAAACCTGCTCAACCATCCACATTGGGACTAACGGGAGGTATTGCCCTTCTTAAACACAAAACTTTGCTGTTTAGTCCTGTTGCTCTGACTACCCCCCTTCAGGCAGTAGCAGCAAGAGTCACTCACCCTAAAACTGTTACAATTTGCTCACTATGTCTGTCACCTTCTGTCCCGGTTTGTCGTCAGGACCTTGTCAGTCTGATTGGAGCACTTCTTCGACCTTTTTTGCTGTTGGACCTCACACTGCCCTCTTTGGGGTAGTGTGAATTCGTCATCCAGAGGTCTGCTTCTTGAAGATGTCCTTTCAGATTTTGATTTGTGTTGTCTGAACGATGGAGCTCCAACTTACCTCCACTCTTCCTCAGGTTCACTTTCATGATTAGCTTTGTCAATATGTGACCCCTTGCTGGTCCTCTTCAGGGGTTGCGACCTTGCCGTGGTCGGAAGGCTTGCGCGGTCCAATGATCCCTTAGGATTTGCTGACAGGGGCATCAGTACTCGACTAGATGGCTAGTTCTTGTTTATGCTTCTAGGCCTGTATAACCAAGTTGCTGACTGGCCTAAGCACTGCGTGGTAGGAATTGATGCCCCTGGTAGGGTCTCCCATGTCAGAAAGGTTAAGAGTGAGGGCCCAGACAAATTGTAACCAGCCTTTTTCCTTTTCTTATCTTCTGCCTTTCTTACTTGGCTCTTTTCTGTCCTCCTCTTCTCCCCATCAAGTCTTCTTTCCCCACATTCTTCTTTTCTCTGTGGTCTTCTTGAGGCCCACTGTGTTTGCCGTGCAGTGTGTCCTGTGATGGGGGAGAATAGGATCCTGGAGGTTGAGACCGCTGATGTGACTGCAGTGCATCAAGTCAACACACCTCTTTGGCCTGGACTTCCTCTAGACAGGTGGTCAAAGTGGCCCACTTCAATCAAGCGGCTGGTCGCGTGCATGCCCTAGCTCAGGCTAGAAGGTGGCGGCTCGGGTCAAGCGGGTTTGGTAGCTTCCGTGGCAGGGAGGCTTTCAGGCCTGTGTATACTTCTTTCGTAATCTTGGTTCCCTGATGTATTGGATATCCATATGCAATGGGCATCCCCCTTTTGGGGACTTGATGGCGGGTGGGAATCGAGAGAAACGAATATAAAGTAACTCAATATGGCTCCAAATCATAAAAGACACAGGCAAGATTCAAATGCGGACTGCAATTCAGATTCAGATCATGAGGTAAGAAATGTTTCAGCCTTCTGGCCCAGCTGGCTGATAGTTGAAGGAGTCGATGCGGAGAGACCTCTGTCAGGCTTGAGCTAAGGGAATCAATGGACTCAGTGGAAACTGAAAAATGTAAAGAAACTCGGGAATGGATCGCTTCTGGTGGAGTGCTTCTCCAAGCTTCACTCGGAAATGTTATTCAAATACACTTCTTTGGTTGATCGTCCAATCAAGGTATCTCCACACAAGACACTCAATTCAAGTAAGGGTATGATCAGATGCAGAGACCTAAGAGGAGTATCGGAGGCAGAACTTGCATCGCAGGGAGTGACACATGTCTGTCGAGTTCTCGTGTGCAAGGGCCAAGACAGGATCCCAGGTGTGACACCCTCTTTTTGACCTTGTGCTCTACTTCTCTTCCTGAATCGATGAAGGTGGGCTGCTTGAGATTCCAGTGTCGCTGTACATCCCTTCCCCTCTGCGCTGGGTAAAGTGCCAGAGGTTTGGCCATGTGAGGGATCGGTGCACTGAAGAAGAGGTGTGGTACCTGCTGCCAGCCAGTCCACAAGGGTGTGGTGATAGTCCACCACTCTGTGCCGACTGTGGAGGCAACCACCCATCATCATATAAGACCTGCCCAAACTGGTTGAAGGAAAAAGAAATTCAAAGAATCAAGACTGAACAGAGAATCTTGTTTTTGAGATGAAAAGGATTGCAATGAGGAGTCAACCAACTGCTGGGCTCTTGTTTGCAGCTGCAGTAAGGAAGCCAACAACAGTCTGCACTGGCGTGCAGATGGTCGAATCCTCATTTGCCGAGAGAGAGCCAGAAACCAAGTCTGTAGCCTCAGCCAGAAACACTGTATGCAACGAACCCCAGCAGTCCTCGCCTTCAGATACAACTCAGTCTTCAAAGTTCACTCCCGCCCCTAGACCATCAGGAGGCAAAAGACCTTTAGGCCCTTAAAGGTGGCAGAAAGTGGAAGTTGTTGGTTCCAGACAAGACCACCCCCTTAAAATCCTCCAAAGGGCACCCTACAGCTGTCAACAAGGGAGCTGGCGGTTCTGGAGGAAAGGCAAAATCGCCGTCTAAAGAGAAAGAGCCACATATTTTATCAGATTGAGTGAAAAAAGCAGAGAGAAACACCAACAGATTTGCAGTTCTCTCAGATCTAGATGTCGACATGGAATGAAAAGAACGTGAAGATGAAGAGATACACAATTTATTATGACCATATTACCTTTATAATGGACACAACCATTTTCCATTGGAATATCCAAGGTCTCCATTCCAGTTTTGAGGAGTTTCAACTTCTTTGTCAAAATTTAAAGCCAGCTGTAGTAGCTCTTCAGGAAATGTAGTTTCACAAAGAAAAGTCCTTTTCTCTTTCAGGTTTTAATGTACTGTCTAAACCAGCCCAACTTACAGCTCTTGGAGTTTCGGGTGGGGTCTCCTTACTCATCCACAAATCTTTTTTGTTCAGCCCTGTCAACCTTAAATCTTCTCTTCAAGCTTTAGCTGCTTGAATCTCCCAACATAAAACAGTGACAGTTTGTTCCCTGTATATACCTCCATCATCATCTGTCAGTCGTCAAGAGCTGGTTAGCCTCATGGAAGAACTCCCACAACCTTTCTTGCTTCTAGGTGACCTGAACGGCCATTCTCCTCTTTGAGGCAGTGCAGACTCCTCTCCCTGAGGTCGTCTTCTGGAGGATGTCTTCTCTGAGCTCGACCTGTGTTGTCTGAATCATGGCTCTCCAACATATCTACATTCATCAAATGGCACTCTTTCTTGCATCGATTTATCAGCATGCAATTCTTCACTGGTCTTGGACTTCTATTGGAGTGTTTATGAACTTTACACTTTAATTTCAGGCCTAATTTTCTACTTTACACTCAACAAGAGCCTTTCATTTGTCTTTTAAAATGTGTTTTTCTTTCAGCTTTAGGGGGGCGTTGGTCCCCTCACTCAACAGGGGCACTGCTCCTGTACCCAGTCAGGGTGTGGACAGCCCCTGGACCCCTGCCTTTCAGATTTTTAGATATTTACTGGAAACACCTTGCATCAGGGTGTGTTCACTGAAGTTTCTCTCCTTCAAGACAGCCTTTATCATTTTTCTGGCTTTAAGGAGGCTCTGCGGTGAAGTCCATGCTTTTAGTGGCCTTCCGAGAGACATAGCCTTTAAACCAGATGGCTTGATGTCTCTTCGGTTCGTCCCTAAATTCTTAGCCAAAAATCAGTTGCCAGGTCCTCCTTCTCCTACTATCTCCATTCATCCTCTGACTTCTATCCTTGCCCCAGACGATGAAGACGGCACTCTCTGTCCGATGAGTGTATAGAAAGCAGACGAAGTCTTCTCACTCGAAACAGCACTTCCTGTTTCTCGTTTACAATCAAAGTTATAAAGCAGGCATCGGATGCTCGTCAATCACTCGATGGCTGAGAGAAGTAATCAAAACTGCGTACATGAGACCTGATGGAGATTTGGCTGTCTTTTCACCAAGGCCCCATGAAATTAGAGCATCAGCCCTGTTGCTGGCAGTCGCCCACAATGCCAGCTTTCAAAGTGTCCTGCATGCCACATATTGGCGTTCCCGCGCGCACTTTCATCCAGTTGTACCTGCCTGACGTCTCCCATCTGCGCGATGATGGTTCCAAGGGTATTGCCTCAGCTGTGGTGGCTAAGCATCTCATCTTCGCCACATACCCTGGCTCTTCTCGCTCCTCTAGATGTTAACCAGGTGAGCCCTCCTTCTGGGTAGTGCTATTCTGCATTAGTGAGCCATCTCTGTATTAGTGAGCCACGGTATAGTTTGTTGTAATTAAAAGGAAATTTTCTTTCTAAAATTAAGTTTGAATGTTTCATTCCTAGGTTTCTGTGAACCATTACTTCCTCTTGTTCCTAGATTCTTATAACAAGAGATTCCTGGATTTAGATTAAAAAAAAAAAAGAAGCGTAAATGAGAACTACCATGTGTGCTGTAGCAAACCGGCCAGAATAGAGTAGCAACCACCTTCCCATGCTGTAGGGGCTGTCTGGCATCCATTCCATTCATAAGCACTGCTGCGCGAGCGACCCGGTCATGACGTGTACCAATGACGCGACTCGCGCAAAGTTCAAAGCGCTTACCGCGAGAACCGATTTTCCAGGCTGCAGGAATGACAGGAGGAATTTTGTGCTGCCCGGTTTTCTGAGCTGCAGGAAGGAAGGATAGAATTTCTGCAAACCGGAAAACCAGGTTGTAGGGATAAAAGAGTTAATCTAACATACTTACCGTGGTTCATGCAGACTCCCTCCCTTCCTCCCGGCCTTCCTGGTTCCCTTAGGATTTCACAGTCAGGGTATTCGTTACCTTGAAAAGAGGAATGATTTGGGCATGTGCAAGACACGAGGCCCCTTCCTGATTCTTGTCCATACAGACTTTATTGTGTACGAGGCATGGATAGCAAACTGCTGTCGCGTATTGCATTAATGAGCCATGGTAAGTATGCTAGATGAAACGTAATTTTAGAAGGAAAATTTCCTTTTAAAAAAAAGAACTCTTCAGTATATCATGATTTTTTTTACCATACTATAACAACAACTCAGCAGACTGCCTCAGAATTACCAAACTACAAAGTACGCATGATTTACAACTTGTTTTGTTTACTTTAAAAATATTCAGATAGATCCTTCGTCGTTGTTACTTATAAAATTCAGCTATTGATTTTTTTAAGATTGTGTCACTAAATAATGGACAATGCAAAAAAATGTGAAGGTACATACATGTATCTTTGACTGTACTGTCCATCAGCCAGTGTGCTGAGAAGATTGTGGTGATTTTCCTATCAAAGTAACCTTCCGTCAGCCACAAGAAAACATGTACAGTGTGAGATTTTGATGTTGCACCAATTTGATAGCTTATCGAAATGAGAACTGCCCTTGTTTATCAATCTTATGTGAGAGAGGGGTGACTTCTGATCCGTCTCAAAACAAAACTAATGGGAGGAGGGAGGGGGAGAAACCTGCACTGTTTCTGGTCTGTGGGAAAGAAATATAGATAGCTGAACAGTGAAGCTAATGCCTTGATTAGTTTCCCTTAGATTGAAGTATAATCAGCACAGTGCCATTAATAAGCCTTTTGACTGCAAAGTTTCATAAGTGCAAGGCTTGCAGAAATTCAAGTGACTTAGTTTGTCAAACTATAAGCACTAACTCTTTTGATTTAGCAACCCCTAAGTATTCTCTTACAGATGGAGGTAAGGGGACATCCCTCATAACATATTCACAGCTGCCTTTTTGCATTTGTGAAGTGTTTGAAACAGTAGGTATGAAATGACAGTGCTCTCCACAATTTGGTTGGGTTTTTTTTTTTCAGGTATATTATCCGTAGAATTTTTTTTTTGAAAGGATAATTATACCTCAGCTTACTCTTTTTAAAGGGTATAAACATTTCCAAAAACTTGGTATGGGCCAGTGTTGAATGTTTCTTACCATTTCAAGCTTTCACATCAGCCTTTCAGAATGGATGCACATGATATTGACATAATGTGTAAAAATACTACAAATATTTGTTGCAGGTTTCTACCCAGTAAAACTTTAAGGACTTTGGTAACATCATTGTGTGTATGAGGCACAAATGAACTGAATGGGGAGCTCTGAGTAAGTCTCCTTACTTTCAACCTTAGTTGCTCCTGTGTCAAGTGATGTATGAGGCGGTCAAAGAGCTCCTCTGTGATTCTTCACCAGTCAGCTTACGTCCCTCAAATTCTTGTGGGCTAGGTGTAGGTCGCTCTCCACTGTTTGCTGCCAACATGCCTTGGGTTGCCCTCCCTTTCTCTTGCCTGCTAGGACCCACCTAACAGCCTGGTTTGTCGGTCTTGTCATGGGGAGTCTCCATACATGATCCCCAGTGGAGGCATTATTTGCAGATTGTGGTTGATCCAAGAAGTTGTTGACATTTGCCTCGTATCTCTTTGTGTGTATGACAGGTTTATGACAGTTGTGTGTCATCTGAAGTAGATTTGGATATAGAGCAAAGAAGAGCACACCGGAGTAATAGTGCCGTTGGGTTGTCACCAGGTGGGGAAGGGACAAGGAAAGCCGCGGAAGGAGGCTCAGGTGGCAGCGTACTCCAACATCCGCTCCCGTCTGCTGGAGGAAACCATCTCTCCCATTGTGCAGGGTCCAAAGCTTCATAGCCAGCCAGAGAGTCTGCCGGACTATTTTGAGATCATCTACAAGGGGGTCAAGCCTATGGAAGGTGTGTGGAGAAAAGGGTGTAGAGACAAAGGCAGTGCTGTTGTGTATCTTGTATTCTTTTTTTTTTTTTGTTTAGCATAAATGTTTGTGCACATATCAGCAGAATAGTTGGCCCTTAGTCAAGTTAGAAAGGGGGAGGGGGGGTGGGGCTGGAGGATGGGATATCTGTGATGGAGGGAGATTGTAACAAGGCACATAAGGAAGGTGTGTGTGTATATGCTTTTGTGAACATACCTTACGACTGTATGCTCTATATGTGTGTCAGCTCAGTAATATTTAGAGATGATACACAGTGATCTATAAATTTAGAATAATTTGTTGTAAACTGTTTATGAGACAAGGAATTTGATCCAGAACTGCCTGTTATTGAAAGGCATGTCAGAGGTGAATGTTTCATTGACATATGAAATCTGTAAACAATGTGTTTTGAACTCCACTAAAGATTATTAGAGTGGATCAAAAAAAAAAGCCTGGTGAACAAAGTTTCTCTTGCTGATTGATGTGCTGAATGAATGAATTGGAAGATATGCATAGATTAGTGGATGTATATGCATATGCTGATGCCCAGTCTCTTGGACCAGTTTTACATTTTTACAAATGCAGTTTTTCTTTGTTGGAAGAGGTGATAATCCCTCGCTCATACCAAGTGTTCTGGAGTGTGTTATATCTTGTGTTTTCCTGCCAATAGGCAACAACCATTCCCGCTGTTTTTCGCTGAAGGTCTATCCCCCGGACCTGTCCAAACCTGTGGATGAACTAGTGATCATTGAAACTGAAGGAGAGACCATCGAGGACAATGCTTACAAGATCCTGGAGTTCTCGGCATCCAAGAATGGCATGCTGCTGGAATGGAAGTACCTGGACAAGGTTCCCACTGTTGATGGTTCCGGTGAGGGACAGCAGCTCTACCTTCGGCTGATTATTTTGTTGGTGGTGGTAGGAGTAGGCCAGAAAGCGGTATTAGGGTTCAAAATGTATAAAAAAACCCAAAAAAAACCCATGACAATTTTCTTGACTTCGCAGGAAATCTGGGGAAGTGTTTCACTTGTGCAAAGCAGAATCGTACAGCAATTATCAAGAAGTTAGCATAAAGTGTATATGATCAAGTCCAGAATGTAACATGCTGAACTGGTGAAATTTACGAGAAATTTAGCAAAGTAAAGTTTTGAGTAATTCACAGATATGGGTTTTAATGCTTCTTAGTTGTGTTTACTGGATAGATTGAATTGGTCAGTAAATTAAAACTAACAGTATATAAAAGGTAATCCACATATATCTGTCTTGAAGTGTGTATGCAGAGACAAAAAAAGTGAATGAATTATACATGTATCTTTACAGGTGTGAAATCACTCTGAACCGTCAGAAAAGTGTGACAGGAATGGGTCCGTCCAAAACCAAATCCCGCAACAACACTGCAGCCATGATTCTGATGGAGTTGTACCAATCACAGGATGTGATCAGTGTAAGTAGACAGCAGATGTTCCCCTTTTCTTCAAGGAAAAAGTCAGCATTCAAGTTCTATTACCATGAGAAGGTTTGGTTGCCAGTGGACAAGTCTGGCAGCCAGCTGAACATTTTGCATTGAATGCAGATTAAAATGTTTCACTGTTGTAATGATGTTGATGCAGACAGCTGAAAATTAAAGTTGCAGTGTTACAAGTTGTCTTACTTGAAAAAAAGAAAAGAAAAGTAAGAGTTGTTTTTCCCTGATTGCAGAAAGAAATTATGCTGACTTGAAGAATGATCTATATATCTTTGATCAGTTTATCAGGTTGTTTTCACAATGAAAAGAAGAAGAAATTACCAATTGGGCTCATTTGCCAAGTTTATCAATGCTCAAATTCAGACTTGTATATGATGGAGGATATGTTGAAAGCTCTTTCTTCATTCCTGGCCAGGTTCTTATGTTAAAAGATTTTACTTAACAAGACACAAGGTCTTGTAGAATTATTTCTGGGCTATAAAATGCACAGGTATTTAACCCTTTCGCCGCCTGACGTTCTATTTTGCGTAAATCCCTATTGCCAGCCATTTAAAAAAAAAAACTCTTCATTTCATACAAGCATATGTGAAACGCGGATATCTCTCGGAACTAAACTACCGATTCTCATGCTATTTTGGTAAAATGGAGGAGAAACACTGAATTTTTATTGTATTATAACATGTTAGTGATGGTTAGTCAACAACGATTTCAAATTTTTAGTAAAAAAGAAGAAAGCATGCCAATAATCTCTCAGCAAGGGAGGAGGAAATATACTCCACTCACAAAGGAAGACCAGAAAGTATGGTATATCCAAGAGAAAAATGGAAGAAACAGCCATAAATCCAACTACTCCAATAGCAGGGAACACACACACACACACACACACACACACACACACACACACTCACACACACACACATTCTTATGCCTAACTGGTACACATGTAAGAAAGAAAAAGGGAACACACACACACACACACACACACACACACACACACACACACACACCTCTTTCACACTCTCACAGTTGAAAGCAATTGTTTTTTTTTATGAGAACAGTCATTCACGTGCCTGTTGGTCTCTGGAACCTGGGAGGCCATTCAAACTGATCATAATTCCCACTCATACATATTTCTGTTGCTCACCTCTGACACATGTCAGTTGGCCATGCCCCTTCAACCTCGACCAGCAAGCCAGCTGTGTTTGAAGTGCATTGCCTTTTACTAACTAGTCTTAGCTATTCATCTTACTTGCCCCCTCACATACTGTCAGTCACTCCTGGTTGGCTCAACCCCAGAAAACTGGGCACACGTGTTCAGCCTGCATCTAGTTTGATCTCTCATGTTCTCTTCTTTCCGCATGGCTTGGCAGGCATCCAACGCCTCACTTTGCAGTAATTCGGTCAAGTTTTCACTATCCCATGATGTTTCCTGGTCACTATCTGGGTCTTCTTCATCTGAATCAGGATCAACTGACAATCTTTTTAATATTTCCAGCACCTATGGTAAATATATGGCGAGGTCGAGTACGTGAAGTGCTTGGTTGTGATGCCATAGAGAATGGAAAAAACACAATCGGAATGAAATCAATAAAAACATTTAACTGAACAGCGGTCTGATGAAGCAAATGGCTGTGTGAACACAGGTCAGGGAGTCCGCCAACTATGACGTTTATTGCTGGCTTTCTATCTCATCAACGTGGAGAGTGAGAGTATTGGGAGTAAGGTAACCGTAGTTGGTCACATTTCGGCGACGTCGGCAGTGAGCCACATGGTCGCAGAAATGCGACGTCGGTGGCGTAAGGGTTAAGCCACTCCTGCAGAATTTTTGTTTTCATCATAAGAATCAACACATTAGCTGCAACTGGTTTATCAGTTGCAAAAAAAATGGTAGTGAGGATGGATAAACCAAATAGAGAAAGATAAACCAAGGAGAGTTGTGCTACACAGTATGAATAAGCATGTATATGCTGAGGAACGTGATGAAGTAGCAAACAAACAGGAAATGGCAGTACACACAATGCAAAGAGCAGTCAGTTATTAACAGTCTTTTTCATCATTCTGAGTTTTGCACAGACGAATTTATTGCACAACTGAACTTCCATATTGTCAGCTGAGTTGAAGCAGACATTAGGCAGCTGGAGTTGTTGGGCTAGTTGCCATGAAAAAGTGAATGACTGACAGAACTAGTAAGGCTGACAGGTGTCTAAAGAGGGAGGGGTCACACAGAGGATAAATACTCTGACTAAATCTGATTGGGAAGTCGTCAAGAAAAGGATATGCACTCTGAATGAAGAATGAAGGACTCCTGACTGCCAGGGAGTGGGAAAGAAAAGGGTGGAGTGACAGCCAAGAAATTTTTCAGAGAGGAACCAGTCTGTGGATTAAGCCAAGGCATACACCTGAGCTAACTGCAACATGGATTCGTTATACATAGAGAAAGTTCCACATAATTGCGCTTCAAAGGCTTGCCGTCTTGACTTCGGCAAGTTTGCTTGATCTTGCATCCTGGCATGTGTCTGATCATGTCAACATAATGTTTCATCTGCTATGAGCCATGCTTATTTTGCTTGTGTGAGGAATGTATAAAATCGTTAACTCTTTAAAAAATAGTTCAAAGTTCAGACATCTGTTTTCAACTGTCTGATCAGCTCCAGACCAGAAGATAATTCAGTGGCCTGTTAAGAAAAGAATCTGGGAAAGTTCATAAATAAGGGTCTGCGCTGAAGAAAAAGTAGGGCTTATAGTACTGGAATCACTGCAGTGTGGAAGGTAGTAGTTTGGATTTTGTCTTTGTACAGCATTTTGAATGCTTACATTATGGGTCACTTTAGATAATGAAAAAAAAAGATTTCACTAGTACAGTGGAATCTCTTTATGGAGAATGAAAGTCTCATGAAAAATAGGTCTGTGTAGACAGAGGTCTTTACAGGTAGACAGACAGACAAGCATAAACACATGCATCCTGAAGAGACCTAATACAGGGCCAACTCAAATTCCTTGGCACAAAAGACAGGAAGACTACGAAAATGACAAACAAGGAATATGCTCTCCCTAAGTCACCTTCCAGGAAAAAGAAGTCTTAACTGAGGAGAATATTATCATTATTATTATGAATACTTATGTCATTGATTAGAGAACAAACTCTGTGTGCTATACAATCCACAATTGTTTACACAACGGGCTGCCTACGTGGGTAGTGCCGACTGAAGAGCTGCCAGCTGGCGCTTCATTCTGTCGTTTCCCGTGTCATCCAGTCAGTATGATTTTCAGTATCATTCACTCAGTTTCCTTGCTTATTCCATTCCATTTCTCACACGGGGTGCATGCTATGTGTAACGTGTTACTCATGCAGACATGGATGGGTTTCTGAGTCAGGAACTGATCCAGCTGTGATGACCATCAAAAGGGAAGTCAAAAGGAGATCCTTACTTTGATTTGCTTTCTTTTGTTTAAATTTTTTTTTATAAGACTCCAAGAGATCATGGAAGGGGAATTCCGTAATGGCCAAAGGGCACCAGATCGAAGACTAAAGAAAGGATAAACCTCCATGTTCTTTCCTCGATCTCAGAAATCATCATAAATTTATGTTCATGCAAACAAAAACGTGACCATGAAAACAGGACACAAAAAGAGAGAAGAATTTTCAGCAGGAGAAGAAAAAACTCATATAAATCAACAAGGTTACGATCAGTCATTAAAGCGGGAATTCCGGAACAAGAGGCCATTGCAACAGCAGCTGTCTGCAGCATTTAAATTGAGACGGCAGTTTGACCCCCAAAATATAAAAGTATGTCGTAAACAAAAAAACCCATTTGATTCGGTGACAAAAAATCTTATTGTTGTGAATTCCTGAAAAATATCCAAGTCGAACAGAGTAGACGACTGACAAATTCTATCGAAATGCCAGGATCAAGCTCACAGCACAGATGGATGAGAACAAGTATCAGAAACATGACCATGTGAGATGGAGTCGTAAACGGTTAGGGCAATCCAACTCAGCACGTTCCATCTGAAAAGGAGATAGAGTTGCTTGCTTATCGGAATGTTTTCTGGAAAAAGCTTATAACAAACGGTAGCTGGTAAAGAGTGGAGCGGGAGGTCAAGAAGAGCAGCATTCATAAATCTCAAATACTGCCCACCTTTTAAATCGGTTGAGCAATGAAAACCTAGTCTTCTGAGTGGCGGGGGCTGGAGAATGAAAACTGGACTCAGCAAGAGTACTAGCGATCACTGACCAAGCGTCATCGGTTGCAGAACACATGAGAGTGAACTCAAAAGAAAAAAATGTCCTCATCAAAATAACCAATCATCATCAGTATGATCAAATCCCCTCGCTCTTTAGACTCCTGTTTGCACACAACCATGCCACGCATACCTCAAAATTGGTTTGAGTGCAACCAGCCCTCCTTGCCCATGTTACCCAGGGATTGCTCACTCGCACCAGTAAACCATCCTTGGAACCATTCAGGTTGTGCTCCAAGCCGGTGCCACTTGCACGGGTCCTGTACCTGGCATGGAGGAAAGAAGACATACACTCTCCCAAAACTGCTTGCCAGGGGATGGGGGAAGGAGAGCGTGCTGGGGAGAGACAATGGTCTGCCGCACCTAGGACCAAGACTGAAGTGGTGTAGCAAGGAGCATTGGTCACCACTCTGCCAAAGCTGGCTGACCGTTGTACTGAAGAGAAAACACTGCGCGTTATGTGAACACCGAGCTCCATGTTGAAGACGACCAACATTCACACAGATTGCAATGGGAGAATGGAAAACAGCCAGAGCAGAAGACACCAGTTCCATGCTTGTCTAGCGAGGAAGCCACTCGTCGACAGGAATAACAAACTCTTGATTACTGGGGGAGAAGAAAAGCTGGCCTTGTTAAGTTGCACCAAAGAGCTGTGCAGTGAAGGAGACTGAAGAGAATATGCAAGGCGAGTAAGTTCTCTCGAAAAATTGAGCAGGAAGGAGTAGTCTGGATGTGAGAAATAAGGCCAACTCAGAAGGGCGTTTCTGTTGATCCAAGTTCAAGTGCTGAACTGGAGAGAGATGTGTCCACGATGAGGAAAAGGAGAAAACTGATTTGTTTTGGACCACAGTGAGTTCGTTTTGCTCAAGAGCACTCATGTATTCTGTATGATGAGTAGCATGAGCTGCCCGCTCTCCATAGGTTCTTTTTTTTTTTGAATTCTTGATGTTCCACGTTGAAGGAAATAAGGCAATTGTTTGGACAGGTAAATATGAAGAAAATGGGTTGTTAGGATACTTGCACTTGCATATTTTTTTAACAAATAGGTGCAAGCACACATGTACACACACATACACACACATACACACACACACACACACACACACACACACACACACCCCCCCCCCCCCACAAACACACGCACACAGGCACGCATGCACGCACACACAGAATACTTCTTAGCAATTTGTTTTTGTAAGAGGAAAGCAACATTACCTTACCTTACCTTTATAAGAGGAAAATATGTCAGTGCCATTCAATATGTCACTGCTGTTCAGTATTCTAGCGAGGTATGCAGGTTATTGTCACAGTTCATGTTAGTGTCCTTTTGATATGCTTTAGAAGATTTTTTTTCTTTCTTTGGAAATTTTTTAGAATACTGTAATTGCCTGTCGATTGTGTTCAGATTTCTAATAGACTTAATACTTTCGCGACGGATGCGGTAGAGCAACGCGACTTCCCTGCAGACGCGTGCACTACATGTGCTTACAACCATTGCAGATGTGCGAGTTTCTTGTTTTTTTGTTTCATTTTACGTCCCGTTCTATAAATGTAACAAGCAATTGTTATGTATTAACAGAAAGGGTAAAAAACGTGAACTTGCAATGAGCATAGACTTAAATATATTTTGGGTAAAATAGCATGCTACAGTTACGGAAACAACATAACTAAAACATAGCAGAACACAATCTCTGGTTATGGTTGTTTGGTTAGTATGACAACAGCAAATGAGGAAGAAAAGGGGCATGAAATTTCGCTCTTACTTTAAACAGATGCAGAGAAAGCCTGAGGTATTCAATATGTGTAATCCAAGTGAAAAATATATAAAAACTGAAAATGAATCATTGCACACTGTACACGCTTTTCACTGATTTAGCTTCAAACTGTACGACATATAAAAACTGTTAAATACACAGAGCAAACACAAAATGAATCAAGCTCAGATTCTTTTCAATAAACTTGTACACCTTTACACACCCCTCCGAACCCCTCATCCTCTGAACCTTTTTGCTGAACCAATTCTAATACCTCATGTAATGCTGCGTTTCTTCTTCTGCCTGATATGTTAGCGAAGCAGGAAACTCCACACATGCCTTTTGCAGAAATTCCCAGTGCCAGATGGGTCTCTTTGTTCGGACTACTCTGGGGTCACAAAGGTCATCGCTAGTGCATGTGAACTTACCCTTCCAGTGGCAAGAACCCTGTGTTAAATATTTACGGCAGCTGCATCCCTTAGACCATAGATGAGAGAACAGGGGATTTTTTTCAATGGTTGTTACCATAACGTAGGCACGGCACGTCCAGGAGTATAGCAGTGTTGCCATCACAATGGAATGGCTGGTCGCGGACGGGACAGCTGAGTTGCTGTCACTCTCGCGCGTCGCGAAAAGGTTGACTGAAGTGGGAATAAATTCTGTGTAGAGTGTGTTGCATTTTCATTCATCAACCAGTGTATTGAATATTTTTCATGTTAAAGTTTGCTAAGTTGATGAAAAGTTTTTAAATGACCCACCAGATAACATTTTGAAAAGTTGAAACACTTCTGTACTTTGAGCTGTGGGCCAGTACAGGGAATGAAGGCTCGGAGCCTTGGGAAAGGTGCAGTGATGAAGTCAGCCTGTCGCTGGGTGTTGCTGATGCTTACAAGTGACCATTATGGTCACATGCATACGCTCAAAAGGTTCAGCCCATCAATGCTGACTTGCCACATTTGGGTCACCTGAATCACTTTGATTCTATTTTAAGCACATTCATGACTATATAAGGGTCCAAGTTGTTTTCAGTTGCCCGGAGTGGGTAATGGTCCACAGTCATTGAAATATTGTTATTGTCAGTTTAGACAATACATAGTAATAAAGAATCGTTCCTACTTGGCCTGTAACGATACCCCAAACAAAACTTTTGGAGAGAAGGGGGCTAAATCTCTACCTCCATACTACTTTTGTGTAAGTTATCCAGTGTTATCTCCCCTAAAATGCATGTCGCTTCTAATCCATGAACTGTGCATCAGTTTCCTTTCTACAGTAAGTGAGCATGATCTCCAGTACCGTGTCCGATCAGGTTACCCAAAACATGATTTGGGAGAGATGGGAACTAAAACTGTACCTCTTTACCATCTTGGCATTAGAAGTCCCGAATGATCTCCCTTGAACCTCATGTTGCTTTCTGTTCATGACCTGTAATTCAGTGTCCTTTTCTTTCCTTGTCAAGGGAAACATGCCCTCCTTTCACTCTTGCTTTTGACTCATTACTTGATCATCTTTGGAACCTGGCAAGAGGCGGAAAAAAAGCTCACCTTCATCTTGGACATTGTGGTATTGTTTTTTGTACAGAAGTATATCTAAAAACTATTTTTGATTGGAAAATTCCTTTTCTTTTAGCTCATTTTGAAAGCTGTGTTAGTTGCACCTTCAAGAACAAAAGTGACCTGCTCAGAACGCCATGTCTTAACCTTCAAGGCAACCTAAATAACCAGAATGGGAACAGAAAGTAGGTTTTCCCACCAATCAGCAGATTGATGGCGAACTGTGGAGAATGAGTGGATTGTTATAACTGGTGGTAGCAATAAGTTAAACATTTTCCAGACATTCTATGTTGCAGTTCAGTAACAAAGACGACTCCTCCAAAGCAATACCAATGTCTGACTTTGTGAAACGGGCTGAAGAGCTCAAAGTGGAGGGACCGGCACAGGTAGATCGTCTGGAGTGCCCCTGGCCAGATAGCACCACCAAGGCCATGGCCACTGATAAAGAGACGACAGTGGATGGGGCATCATCTTCTCGGGAATGGCTGGGCAACCCTATGAGACTATGGCTGGAGGACGCCATTGTAGAGGCCATGGAAGCCTATCGGAAAAAGGCATGTGTTGCTCATTGTGGTGTGTTTTGTAAGGGAAAAAAAAAGTGGAAGGCTGTCAGGGAGGAAAGACAAGTGTTGCTCAATGCATATCTGAAAGGCTGTTGGGAAAAGACAGGTATTGCTTATTGTATTGTGCTGTGTAACAGTTTGGAAGACTGTCGATAACCTAGATTTTGCTCCTTGTAATGTTTCGTAGCATTGTTGAAGTCATCGAGGAAGGGGTGGGATGGAGGGAGGCAAGGGTTTGTTTTATATTGTGAAGGGCTTTCAGAAAAGCCAAAGGTTGCCAACTGTAGTGTGTTTTCAAGCACTGTGGAAACTGGGGTGGGAAGGAAGAGGGGGGGGGAAGGGGGTGGGGCAAGTGTTGCTCCTTGTAGTGTTTTTTGAAGCTATCAGTAGGGGTGGGGGGAACAACATTGTAATGTATTTTGTTGAATTGTGAAAAGTTTTTGGAAAAAAAAAATGTGTTGCAGATTGCAGCATATCTTGTAGCATTTTGCGTTTATTTTATGAACAGTAAATTCTCATAAGTTCTGTCAAGAAATCATCACCAGAATGTGGAAACTAGCGAAAGGTTAGGAATTTCATGTCCATGCCTGTGGCGAGTTAATGTCAGTCACGGGTGTGGTCAAGTTTATGGGGACTCTCTTGTTAGATGGATGTGTTGGCTCCTCAGTAGAGGCAAGACACCCACACTATCTATGTAAATGAGCAGTTATCTTCATCAGAAAGGACCTTAATAGATGGGTTCCTGTGTACGTTGGATCAGAAAAGGCACCACTGAACATCCCTGCAGTATCTCCAGAGTTACCTCATGATGACCCAGTATTGATTGCTCCCTGTGGACTGTCAGGACTGGCACTGCAGTGAGACATACCTAAATGTGGCTGTGTATGGGGAGGTGTGAGTGAGTGGTGTGAGAGTTATGCTACAGATGGGGCAAGGGAGAGGAGACCACACCAAAAAAAGGGAAAAAGCAGATGTTACTCATTACAGTACATAGTAGCAGCACTGGGTTGGGTTGTACTGCATGTGGCTCTGCTCCATTGTACTATATTGTGCTGCATTCTATTATGGTGTATCATGGGATGGAGGGCTACTAGAGAAGGACTGTGTCTGATTGTAGTGCATTGTTGTTTTGTTATATATATAGTGCAACTTTCACATAACATTTTTACATTGGATATGTTAACAGGTGTGGCTATGTAATTATAACACTTTCTTATAATGCCTTAATTGCAGGTAACATTAGAGGAGCTCATATTTGGCCCAGCACTGAGTGAAGGCATGCTCAGTTTTGCAGGGCTGCGGCCCGACACTGCTTCCTAACCCCCCCTAGTGTAAGGCCTGCCAGCAGCAAGGAGATGGTCTTCTTCTTCTTCCATCATCGTGGGGTCACTCCACAGGTCTGTAATGATGCCTGTGTGTTGTTTTCAGTTTGTTTTGGCCATCACCATATTCTAGTCATGTTTGTGTACCCTGATTTTGCTATGGGATGTTTTTGAAATGCTGAAGAGGTGACCTGATGTTGTACAGCACCCTACCTTTTGGTAAAATTAATGTTGGAACACACTGTGTAGTGATTGAACATTTGTTCAGTGTTGATGCCAACACTGTTCGAAGTGGCAGTCACCCTGGTGACACAGGTATGTGTTGAAAGTTGTTTTGCTAAAGCATGATCCTGATGGCTTTTTGTATGTTGGTCTGTACTCTGCACACTTTGCATATTACTGAATTTGAATGCTTTTCTCCACAAGTAATTCCATGGTGCTTCACATGGTGCTAAATTTTACTTGCTTGCTTGGTTTATTTTTTGTTTTTATTCAGACCCAACTGACAGGGACAAAGATTGAAAAACGACTGTCACACACACTTTCTGATGCTTTTCTAACCACAGTCTACATTGGACTTCTGTCCACAATGGCAGAATCAAAGCATGGCTCATAAGATGGAGAATTTAAACTAGAATTTCAAGAGCTAAAGAAACCAAGAATCGTCAGCCAGGAATTGGAAAAATGGCTAGTAAAGAGACCAGCAATGGAAAATCTGCTTTTGATCCGGGCATAGAGAAGGCTTTGATTTATGAATAGAGGTGGGGGGGGGGGGGGGGGGGGGGGGGGGGTCTGAATGTGCTTCCCACCCCCACAAAAACTTTTTAAAGTCAGCAGGCAAGATGGCTGAAACTTGAAGCAGACTTAGTATGATATGCTGGACATGGCCTTTTAACAGTGCAAATAGGTTTGAAGAGACTGCAATTGAAAAGGTAGAGACAAATGCTGTGGTGAGCTTCATGGTGCTTCAGACCTGGCTTGTGGCTTTGAGGTGCTGAAACATTACTGTCAGCAGGTTTCAGTGGGGTTTGAAAATGCTGTTACGAACTTTTGAAATTACGCATCAGTAAAGAAGAATACTTGCGCACATCAAGCAGGAGCATCTGATGAATATGGAGGGAAGTTCTGCTCCTTGTCAATATGCCAGTGATATGCATGATCACTGAAATGTAGATTCTTCAGTTTGATATCAGTGGAGCATGACACATTCTATAGTTGTACTGGGCTGTAATGCTGATGCTGTTCAATAGATCCTTCATTTGATGGTCGCTTTCAAATTCAAAACTGTGCCAAAAGAAAAATTTCTTTCAGTTATTACAGTTAGTCCTAAAAGCTAAAGACTGTGAATTGGGAGATTATGAAAGCAGATTTTGATCTGTTTCAACGAGACAGAAAATGGCTGGGCTCATTGTTTTGGAAAAAGACATAGCAGTGGTAGGATGTATTTGTTTGAGTTTTGCCAGTAATTGAGATATTTAATGATTATGAATCATATGCACTCATATATCCAACTGTGCAAAACAAAATAAAACAAATGGTGAAATCGATTCAGTCTCTGCGATTATTCTCCAAGACACTAAAAATTGCTATAGTGTACCCTCATCTAAAAATTGCTATAGTGTTCCCTCATCTCTTTCAGCCTCTCCTCCTAAGTGGCATTTTTTTGAGAATTAGACTGTCTGGATTACAACTGTTGAATATAGCTTCATGAAAACAAGACATCTTCAAAGGGCCAGGCTGAGTGAAGTCGGTGAATTGATCTTCACAACCTGGGGCGAAATCGATGTACTATATCATCCCATATAGTGTCAGGAAAGTTTAGAGCTAACTGTTTTCTGAGGCTGAGAGAGAAGCAGTTGGTGTGCACCTGGAAACATCAGTAACAGTCAACATTCAAGAAACATAAGAGAACAGTGATGAGGAAGATCACAACATGGATGCATGCCCATGGGAAATCTCAGTTTTTATCTTTGGCTATGAGGACAAAAAGAAATTGAAAAAAGAAAATCTCCTCAAGACTGAATGAAATTTCAAGATGCTCTGGCTTTTGTGTTGATCAAAGATTAAACCATCAAAGGTGCTTCATACTGTCTGTTTTCAGTGTGTCTTTTTCTGTGTTTTTGTTCTTTGCAAATTTTGCTCATTTGCCGACTGTTAGCTTAGGCTTAGATTCAGTCTCAGACTTAACTCTTTCATCCCTACAACCCCGATTTCCAGTTTGTAGAAAACCTACCCTTCATTCCTGGAGCCTGGAAAAACCAGGCAGCAGAAAATCCCTCTTTTCCTTCCTGCAGGCCGGAAAATCAGTTCTTGTGGTAAGCACTTTGAGCTTCACGCAAGTCGCGTCATCGGTACACGTCATGACTGGGTTGCTGGTGCAGCAGTGTTTATGAATGGAATGGATGCCAGACGGCCCCTATAGCGGTAGAAAGTGGTCGTCACTCTATTCTGACCGGTTTGCTACTGCATACGTGGCAGTTCTCACTTTACACTTCTTTTTTTTTTTTTTTTTTTTCTAAATCCAGGAATGAAGGGAATACTCGTGTTATAAGAATCTAGGAACAAGAGGAAGTAATGGTTCATAGAAAAGTAGGAATGAAAGAGTTAAAGGTGTGTGTGTCTGAATGTGAATGTTTTTTTCCTCATAAATGTGCTTTCTTCACATGATCCAGTCAGATGTTGTTGCTTTTTTTTTTTGTGTGTGGAGTTTTGCGTTAACCCTTTTGCTGCCTGACCCTTTTTCCTGCTCTGAAAGACTTATTTGCCAGGGCATTTTTGGTCGCAGAGGGTGATAATTAACAAAAAGATTCTAGCTCAAAACCTGTTTGACAAAAGTGCATAAAACCTATACTTTTCAGAATGGAAATTGAATGCTCTGTCTTTTGGTAACAATTACTTACACGTCCAAGAACACTAAGAAAGGTTATGTCCATTGAAATGGGTCTACTAGTTTTTCACTCAATTTCATACATAATATTACAATACTGTGATATCAGTGTGGAACAAAACAATGAATTATTGTAAGAAAACAAAGTCATAAGGAAAATTGCATTCCCTTATGAAGAAATATCCAAACTTTTTGCATTTACCTATTTTTTGTTCAAGTTCCACACAGTTCATCTGCGTTTCAGAATGAAATTTCTGTCACTGTTTTTTTTCCTCCAAAACATGCAATAAAAGCACAGCACACAACACACACACACACACACATGCAAAGGTGATAAACAAAACAAACATACAGATTTGTTGAGGGCAGCAGTCTAACTAATAGTTTTCGTGGTGTGATACACATACACATACACAGACGTAGTTTCTTTCCTGATGCCCCTTTTGCCTGTCAGAGACAACAGCCCTAAAAATCTGGACATTTCTGGACGGTCTGTTGGTTTTTCCAGTCCTTGTTGCAAGCAAACCTTTTGTGTGGACTGTGACAGCTACCACCTGATCAGCGTAGAGGTTTGTCTCAGCAATCAGTTTGTCAAGCATTTCATCATTGATGAAAAGCTGGTAGTAGTCGGCTGGTCTGTCCCTATTCAGGCCAGAACCTGTGAACTCAAAGATGTCTGTCTGACTGGTTTGTTAGGTGGCACAAGGGACTGGTCCAACACAACACTTTTCCGTTCTCCCCCCTCCCCCCTCCACCCAGTACAGCAGCACCTTGACCTTCATCTCTGGTTCCCCGTCCTCTGCTGACACCTCGCGGCATGGAAATACAATTGCCGGAAGTCTGAAAATCAAATTTTACAGGAGATGAAAAAAAACTAATTATTTTAGTCAATGTTGCTCAAAATTGTTTGATTTTCACACAGAGCGTCTTTACAAGTCAATACACCATCCTGTCATAAAGTTTCTAAACAAAAATAACCTTGTTACTGCAGCCTTAACCCATGATAATTTTTTTTTTACTGAAAAGATGAAAAGAATACTGTTGTAACTCAACTTGCAGTCAGTGTCCTGAAAAATAAGTGCAAAAAAATCAGAGGTAAGTCAGCTTACGGCATTAGTATTCTCAAGACAGTCAAGAAGTGCAAGAATTCCATGTTACAACATATGCATTCCAGAGTTTATTAAGACAATGTGCTGCCATGGGAGTTTTTTCCATTTATATAGATGTATTTGTTTGATGATGTTAAGAGCACTGGGACTCATTCATTTAGAAATATGTTTGCCTCTGTGTGTGTGTGTGTGTGTGTGTGTGAGAGAGAGAGAGAGAGAGAGAGAGAGATTTTGAATCTAAATATAAAAAGGTGTGTATGATTATACATTTTAATTGATTAACAAAAAACTTTTCATGTCTGAGAAACAGTTGAAAAGAGATGATCGACGTTCAGACAAAAACAAACATAAGAGCAGATGTCTCATGTGCATTAAATGGTTATTATCAAAATAAAAAAGCTTTTTTATGTCGAGAAAAGGAAAATAGAATGTTCATGTTTAGATATTTTAATTGATAAAAAAATTCTGTACATGTAACATTTGTTTTTAAAAAGAATGGTTAATTTTAGACAAAACCAACTTAATTGCAGGCGTTTCATGCATATTCAACACTTATAATCAATTAAAAGAAATGCTTGTGCTTCAACAAAGTCAAAATAAAACATTTACATTTACAGATTTTAACTGGTTAAAAATTTTTCCTGTCCATGAAATGTCAGCTGGATTAAAAAAAGTATGATTAACGTGCAGACAAAAGCAAAGTTGAGCAAAAATATATTTATGCTCTGATTTTCACTTTGAATTTCAATTTGAAATGCATTGAGGCGTGAAAAAAAGAACAGTATAGTAATCCCCACTGTTTTGAGGCTTCCACAGTTGAATCATCCCCACTGTTTGGAGGCTAGGGTATCACAGTGTAGTTATCCCCCTGTTTGAAGGCTTCCTCTGAACAAGAAGACAGGTTAAGCACCACTGGACAAAGGTCTGAAGTACTGGTTATGTACTTTTAGGATTATATTTCTGTCACGGAGACTGATCAAGTCATCGTACTTCTCCTTGGTAATGAGAGAGAGAGGCTTCAAAATCTTTTCTAAGTCATGTCTGCAGGATTTGGAATGATGCGGACAGTTCTCCCATTTCTGCACGAGGTTGAGCAGACGATAATCTGCTGAGTTGTCATAACTAGCTTGAAGTTTTTCACATCCAACCACCGGATTTTCTCTTTCTTGGTGTCCAACTCGAATTTCTTTAGTAACCCTGCCACTTTTTTTAAAAGTTAAAGTCAGTCTGATCCAGCTCCTCAACAATGTGTGGAGGTGCATGTCGCTTAGCTGTTCTCATGTTCTACACCTACTGGCTTGAACACCCTTATATAATTCTGGGTTTGCTACTCCATTCAGTAATTGAGTGCATCCTGTCACCTTCTTTTTGACTGTGACCACTTACAAAGAATGCTCTATTTCTTTCACTAATGCTCTATTTCCTCAAACTGAAACTTGCCCAGGGCATACCACAGCATTGTAAGGAAGTTTTTGCTTCTATTTTGTCTTCCACAGCTGTCAGAGAATAAAATCTCTTTCTTGCCACCCTAATTGCTGATGCGTTCCAAGTATCTCTAAACACACAAGGCAGTTTCATTGCTGTAGTTTCTGCCCTGACATTGCAATATCCTTGTCCGTCTCTGTACTTGTACACTATCAGGTTGTATGTGTTCAACTTTCTATTGTAATATAGACCTGGCTCAAAACCTGATGAAGTAGGCAAAACTTCTTCAAGGTAAAAACACTGCAGCTGCAAGAACTGAATTATCTTTTAAACTTGTTTTTTTCTACTTTTCTTTGAACCATTACTTCCTCTTGTTCCTAGTTTCTTATAATACGAGTATTTCATTCATTCCTGGATTTAGAGAGAAAAAAGAAGTGTAAAGTGAGAACTGCCACGTATGCAGTAGCAAACCGGCCAGAATCGAGCGGCAACCACTTTCTACCTGGCATCCATTCCATTCATAAACACTGCCGCGTGAGCAACCCGGTCATGACGTGTACTGATGACGCGACTTGCGCGAAGTTCAAAGCGCTTACCACGAGAAACGATTTTCCGGCTGCAGGAAGGAAAGGAGGGATTTTCTGCTGCCTGGTTTTCCAGGCTGCGGGAATGAAGGGTAGTATTTCTGCAAACTGGAAAACCATGTTGTAGGGATGAAAGAGTTAATTCATTTCTGTTGTCTGCATTCAGTAGACTGTACTTTTTGTATTCTTCATCTTCTGCCTATTTGAAATGTCCATTCTCATAAGCAGCAAAAATATCTACCTTTTTATGGAAGCTAATGTTGAGTTCACGATTAAACACATTCCTGTAGGTGGTTTCACTAACTGATGCCTTGCATCCTTTCTTTTGTGGCTTTTCAACATATAGATCATTCATCTTTTGCAGACTGAGGGAACTTTACAAATATTTTCTTGCATGATGACTTTCCACTTTAGGAAAGCTGTTGATGTGCCTCTGATCTCCCCCTCAGTGCCCTGTCAGTTGCCCTTTTGGCTTTGCTTTCCTCTCTTTCCTACATCACAGGTTCATAGACTTTTTATTTTTGTTCAGTGATGTGGCAACAACTGTGCTATAGATATCAAGAGTATCAAGAAACATCTTCTGATAAACTTCCTCTACCTTTCCACGAATGTGCAGAAAGTATTTGTATGTCAGTCAGTCAGTCAGGCAGTCCCCTGATCGCTGGGGTCGTTGGGGGGGACGTGATGAGGCAGCTGCCATTTCTCTCCAGGCTCTTCTGTTGGTGGCTGTTGTGAGGAGATCTGGCATGGTCATTTTGGTCCAGTCTGTTATATTTTCTGACCAGCTCTTTCTCTCTGCTGTCCTGGTCTGTGCCCTCCTTCAACAGTACCTTGAAGGATGGTTTTGGAGAGGGTGTTGTGACAAATGACATGGCCAAACCATGCCGTCTTCCGTCGTTTGATGGTTGCCAGAAGTGGTTCTGGGGCCGAACTAGGTTAGTGACCAGGTTCCGCACATAATCATTGGTCTTGTGTTCTTTTTGGGAGATGTGGAGTAGGTTCTATTTGTATGTAGAACTTGTTAAATTTGTATTTGTTATGATTGTTTTTTTTTCTCTCAATTTTCTTGATTGTATTACAGAAGTAGTGCCTCTGCTGTGTAAGACAGCCCAGTGTCTAGAAACTGAAAAATTTGAGCCCTTTCATCCTCTGATATTTTTGCTTTGCTTTTATTTCTACACAGATTCCTGCACCCTGGTTTCAGCTCTTTTTTTCTGTCCTCGAGACATACGATTGTCCACTATTTCTTAAATTCTTTCTTACATTGATTTTCCAGACATCTTCATTTTGGAGTCTTCTTCTGATCTGCCTTGGCTTATATTGAGTTGAAAAGGGACACGGTCATGTTACTTGGGAATGACCTGCAGTTGCTGATCCAGTCAAAGTATTGTTTGCAACACCTGTCATTAAACAATCGTCCAAGACACTTCAACCTATTTGTTCAGTTCTCATATAATTTTGGTTTACCAATTCCAGCTGGTTTTCAGTAGAAGCATGATTTCTTGTGAATTTTTGTCCAGAATGTACAGGATTGCACTAAGCAATATCATTGTCCTCATTACAGCTTTTTTCAGACGATTAATATTCTAGATATCTCGATTCTGCCGTCGACGGCACTTACTCATCACCGTGTCTAGATGGCCTGACAAATCCTCAGACTCAGCACATTCAAGTGACAAACCCTGTTTGAGTGTTGCATGTGGGATGTTACTGTTCATTTCACCATTCATTTGAATGCTTGGCTTAACAAATGATGGGTCATTGCTTCTTTTAAGGTGACTAAGTGGAATGTCATTCTCACCTTGTCTAAGGTGACTATGTGGAATGTCATCCGCACACACTCACCTTGTCTAAAATGATGATATGGAATGTCATCCCCCTCCTCTCCTTGTCTAGGGTTGCTCAGGGGAATATTAACCTTATCCTCAAACAGGTGATTCTAAATTGCAATCATTCACACGTCTCTTCTGTCCAACAATATCTTCCATTATCTCAGCACAGGCACAGCTTCAAACAGTGTCAGAGGACATCTTCAACAAATTAGACAAATGATTCATGTAATCAGTTATTCCAAACCTTTATGCTTAGTAACACAAGCAAGCAGATCATCAGGATGACGTAAGCCTCCCTCTTCCCCAATGTGAGAATCAAATACATAAAACATTATACTGTAATGCCACTGTACTCTCTTCTGATGAAACGTTTATGTTTCAAAGCACACCTTTGTGAGCTTTGTCGACATGAAGGTTGATTATGCGGCCATCAAACATGCCAGTTTGTTCAGCTTCACTGGGTGGAAGAAATGTTGCATTGTGAGCACCAGCTGTGGACAAGTACAGTGTGTCTCCCTCATGCAGTATGAAGTTAAGATTGTGCGTGGTTCATAGAGACACATCCTCTGTGGATTCCCATGGCTGGCAAACACTGATACATAAAGAAGAAAACACAGTTTGAAAGCTCAAGGAAAGTCCAACTCTTGAAAATTTTGATGAGAATTATTGATGAGGGATGGGAGGGAGTGGAGTTATCATTCTGCTGGTAGTGAAAAGGAAGGCAGTAACATGCTTATTTTTTCTCCATTCAAATAACTTTAAGGTAAGACTTTACTTAACTGTAAAACTAATCACAAAAATTTATGTTGTGTGGAATATCACATCACTGTCAGTTATGATATTACTTGTAGAGAAGCATTGTCTAACTCAGTTTATATTCTGTTGGCTATATTGAAATTTTGAAGTTTAGTTACTTACATATTTGGTAATTTGCTGCTTCACTTGCAGACTTGTGATGCTAAACAACAGCAAGAAGAAACACATGTGGTAGTTTAAAAATGTGAGATGGAAAACTCAAACACATTGAAAATACAGAGTGATCTGGAATACACTCCTCGTATGAGAGCAAAGACAAATGCATTCCATGCAAGGTTTTTTTTTTCTCACAAGTTTAGAATAATAATACAAGTGTAAGTGGAGAAAACGTCGCTTGTGGAGACGGAAGAAAATCAAAATGTTCAATACAAAAACAGTAAGCTGACATAAGACACTTGTATTGATATAATATCTGAAAGAACACTGATACATTTGAGGTGTTTCAGCTTACAGCAGTTTTATCCCCACAAGATTTACAGTGGGTTGGGTATTTTGATGACAGCATGTTTATTTTTAGGATAATGAGATTGGGACTAGGCTAAGTTATGCCCCTTACCCTGCTCTTATATCATGCCAAAATCTCCAAAGTGCAAAACTTGACATAAAATAAGTGCGCATTCACATGCACACACACACACACCAGGGGTGTGAGACCTTCAGTATTGATACGGAATTTTGTATAGCAAATTTTTCCTTTTATTCTTTTTTCCGTGTGCGTGTTCTGTGTTTTGTTTCAGTTTTTCCCGCCACTCGTATTTGAAATCCGCCATATTGTTTTCAATGCACGAAGACCATATCATCGTGCTTTATATTTGTCAAAAATGGAGCTGATTAACGACGAAGCAGAGGCACAAAAGATCAACAATGACCTGAAGAAAAACGACGAGAGGAGAAATGAATGGATGGATGAGATGGACAAATTGAATTGTTCGTTCTGAAAATGGCTGCGGAAAACAAATGAAGTGGGCGCTGCTTGGAGTATTCTGTGCAGTCGGAAGCTTGTATACAGGTCAAATGGAAAAAAGTCGATCGAAGTGCACTCCCAGGAGACGAAACATGTGGAGAGATTGAATGCACTGAAACATATATCAACTTTTCCTGCTGCTGCTCCAGTAATGGCTCCGGTGTCTAAAGTTGATTCCCTTTGTTTTTGGAAAGGACATGCCGGAACAAGTTTGGCACCCCAATCATTTTGTGATTTATCTCCCAGAACAGAGTCAGCCAATGAAATGGAAAGCCACTCCCACAGACATAAGAAGCTTCTTTGCCAACAAGTAAAAAAAAAACAACTAAGGAACAAACAGACAACAATCGGATACAATCAAAACAACTAAGGAACAAACAGACAACAATCGGATATAATCAGTTGATTTTCATTTCCAAGACTTGTCTCTCTCTGCTGTTATTGATTTCCGTTTTCAGGACATAAACCACTGCAGCTTCTTGTTTTCAAGACTTGCCCCTCTCAAACACTGATTTTCATTTTGAGGACTGACCTTGCTGCAGTGACTGACTTCTGTTTCCAAGACTCACCCCAATTTAGATTTAGAAAAAAAAA
>JADBJO010004158.1:135447-142947 GCA_016801955.1 Conus betulinus | reverse complement strand
GGAACATACAGTGAAATCGGAATATTACCTCTGAATGCATTACGAGAAGCATGTGCTTCAAAATTCATATTAAAGAGTCTTTCACAGGATAACTTCTGTGCAAAAGAAGTATCCTTAAATTCAGAAATAGATTTCGTGAAACGGGCCAGAAGAATGCAATCTACAAAATCAATCCAGTCATTTGCCTCTAACCTCCTAAAAGATTCTAATATAAACGAAACAAAAATTGCTAATAAGCTGTCCTTTTTACCTTTTCCAAGATGGGAGCGAAGCCAAAGCTACCTTTGATACAAATTATGCAAATGTGTCCATAAAAGATCCACCTTATATATTGAAAAATGTCATCGATATTTATTTAGAAAATACATACAAAAAACTATTTGAAAATCTATACGGATGGTTCATTGCTAGATAATCTGGATACAGGAGCAGCAAATTTACAATACCTGATTTAAAAGTGGAAAAGTTGTACCATCTTGGTAGACATTTTTCAGTTTTCAGTGCTGAGCTTGTTGCCATTTTGATGTCATTACAACACGTCTTGAGTTTTCCTATTAACTCTTGTCAAATTCTAGTATGCACCGATTCTAAATCGGCCCTTAGCGCTATTCAGTCTTCCAGTCCAAAAGTACGTGTTGAGATAATAACAGAAATAAACTATGTCATACATCTTCTGTCAGCTAAATGCATTACAGTCACATTTTGCTGGGTACCTTCTCATTGTGGAATTTCAGCAAATGAGAGGGTCGATCAGGCTGCAAGAAAGGCAGCCCAAAATGTCGAAGGATCAATACCACTTGACATTCCCTTAGATTTAAGTGAATGTTATTCTTTGATAAAACGAAACGTCCAGTAAAAAATTGAGAAATGTATTAGAGAACTCAGAAATTAACTATTACCGCAACTGTATTAAATCCAATTCTGGAAAAAAATATATTGGCCTCATCAAGACCCAACCTTGTCTCCATACCTAGAGAAATACAAAGCTTAATGCACAGAATGCGTTTGAATTCATTTCGAACAAAATTCAACAAAAATGTGTAAAATGTATGTGTGGAGAAAGAGTTGGAGTTGAACATCTGTTGATTTACTGTCCAAGAGCAAAGGAAATTATTAGCAAAACTGGGTGACGATACTCCATCTGATGGATCCGCTTCCCTGTCTCTATCTAGATTATTAAATGACTGGTTTTTATCTTTACACAATTTGTAAAAGTTTGTCACGTAGTTCAGTTGGTATTTATCTTGAATTTTATTAACAATTTTTTTGAGTGGTTAACCGTGCGTCCTACACATTAATTGACTTGCATCGTACTACCTATCCAAATATGATTGACCGTGCTCAAGAACTGACAAAGTGGCCATTGGACGCTCTCCCTATAGTTTTGCATATTGTAATTGGATTTTTTTTCTCACTTTAATGTTTTCCTGAGGTGTGTGGGGGGGGGGGGGGGGAGGTTCCTTTATTTGTTATTGTAATTGAATCATACAGGCATGCACATGTTCACACAGACACGCGCGCGCGCACACACGCACACACACGCACACACACACACACCACACACGCATACACACACACGCATGCGTGCGTGCACACTCACACACACTCACATCATCTGATATCACTTTTAGTGGGAAGACGTTAAACTGAAGAACACAACAACACACACACACACACACACACACAAACAAGGGCACACACACACACACACACACACACACACACACACACACACAACAACACACACACACACACACACACTCACACACACACACACACACACACACACAACACACACACATGTACACACACAAATAGCTGTACAACACATACACCATTACTACTTTCTCACTCAGTCTTGTTTCAAGTATCAACTCAAAAACCATTTCATTGCACACGCACGCACACATGCACGTACGTACAACATGCAAACACACACTCTCTCTCTCTCTCTCTCTCTTTCTCTCTGTCTCTCTCTCTCTCTCACTCTCTCTCTCTCTCTCTCTCTCTCTCTCTCGCTCTCTCTTTCTCAAACACACCCACACACAAGGGCACACACATACACACACACAGGGCACACACCACAAGGGGCACACCACACACACACACACACACACACACACACACACAAACACACACACAACAACACACACTCTCTCTCTCTCTCTCTCTCTCTCTCATACATACACACACACACACACACACACACACCACACACACACACACACACACACACATGCACGTTACACACACAAATAGCTGTACAACAATACATCATTACTACTTCTCACTCAGTCTTGTTTCAAGTATCTACTCAAAAACCATTTCATTGCACACGCACACACACATCCACACACGCATGTACACATGCACACACACACACTCTCTCTCTGTCTCTGTCTCTCTCTCTCTCTCTCAAACACACACACACACACACACACACACACACACACACACACACACACAACACCCACACACACTCTCTCTCTCTCTCTCATGTACACACACAACCACACACACACACACATACACACAACCCACACTCTCTCTCTTTCTTCATACACGCACGCGCGCACACACACACACACCACACAACACACACAACAAGGTATATACACATGCACGCACGCACGCATGCACGCACGCACGCACGCACGCACAACACACACTCACACACGCACTCACACACACACACACTCACACACACGCACACACTCACACAACACACACACACACACACACACACACACACACAAATAGCTGTACAACATTACATTATTACTACTTCTCACTCAGTCTTCTTTCAAGTACCTACTCAAAAACCATTTCATTGCGCACACACGCACGTAGGTACCCACGCTCACACACACTCTCTCTCTGTCTGTCTCTCTTTTTCAATACAAACACGCACACACACATACAGACACACACACACATACATACACACACACACACACACACACACACACACACACACAAAGGGCACAACACACCCACACGACACACACACACACACACACACACACACACACACACACACACACACACCACACACACACCCGCATGCACGCAACACGCATGCACGCACTCTCCAGCCCTGATGTGGCCCTTTGCGGTCGGCTGGGCTATAAGAAAAACATTACCTTACACGCACGCACTCTCTATGCATACCATCACACTCACACATGCACGCACGCAAGCGCGCACGCATGTACACTCACAAAAGCTGTACAAACACATACACCATTATTACTTCTCACTCAGTCTTGTCTCAAGTATCTATACTCAAAAACCATTTCATTGCACACGCATGCACACACGCATGCACCATGTACACACACACACACATTCATGGCGCGCGCGCACACACACACCACACACACACACACACACATACACACACACTCACAGACATAGCAGTACAAACATATGCACCATTTCTACTCCTCACTCAGTCGTTCATTTCAAGTATCTACTTAAGAACCATTTCATCACACACACACACAACACACATACACACAGAGCAGTACAACATATGTACCATTACGACTCCTCACTCAATCTTGTTTCAGGTATCTACATAAAAACCATTTCATGGCACACACACACACACACACAACACACACACACACAAGTGAATCATGCACACTCATGCCCACAGTACCTCACCCACACCACGCCCACGTAGTAAAGTCTTCTGTTTTCTGGTAAATGCCCTGTGATCAAAACTCAGGTCACATCAACACACTTGCACAAGACAATGAACAGTGATCATACCAGTACTTTTTCCAATGCCTGCTTGATGCATGTTAGCTTAGCTTGGCCACTAGCAGGCTGATGGTCAGCTCCAGTTGTAGCACATAACACTTCACTACACTCCCAGTTATCTATGCAGCAGTATCACACCCCTGTGAGCTGAGATCCCTTGACTGACCTTCACCCACTTAAACATCTGAGTCAGTCATATTGCCCATACTCTGTGGCAGCTCTGCTCTCTACTACACTCTCTGCTAATGTAATCTCTTACTATTCTGGCAATATTGATGTTGAATCATCAAACCCCTCCCTCCCCCCCCCCCCCCCCCCCCCCAACTCCCCACTCCTCTGAAGGGCTGATTCATGACCTTTGTCCTCATCCAGCGAATCTGCTGACTCACTAGCATCGCCATACACACACCCCTACACACACCCAGTCCTTGTCTTGATCAGTTGAAGAACTTGTACAACATCGGTGGTAACAAAATCACTGTAATCTTTTGATACCACTGGGATCAGGTTGTGGTTCTTCCTCAGCCATGTTGACTTGTGTGAAAATCTGCAGGGGGTGGTATAAGTAACAGCCCAGACCTACCACTTGCCCATTTCATGGATTCTTTTACTCATAAGTATTTATAACAGACAACGCCAATCTTTCTTATTGGGTGAATGGGAAAACCCTGAGTGTGGATTGTGACACTATCTATATAAGTATTATTATGATAATGATAATCTAAAGATAATGATAAGAAAATTCCTGGTATGATGCGGATGGAATTTTCTGTGACAGAGTAGTTTTTTGCACACGGAACCTCCACAGGATTTCCCTTGAAGGGGCAGGTTAGGGGTTAAATTCTTAAGTGCCATACAGCATCCTTACACAAATCATGTGTTCTATACTTCTTCAAAGTCTGAGAGGATTTTGTAAACTTTAAGAAAAAAAATGACCTCTGCTGAATAATGAAGCAGAATCATATCTGTGTGTTTGTGTCAGATTGTTCAGCCACAAAAAGTCACTAAAGTGGACTGTTGCACACACATATGTGACAAATAAACATCAGCATGAAAGATGGGCCTGCCAGAATGGTTTTTATGCTGGAGCGTAAAATGGGAACGAAAAAAAAAAGTGTAAGGAGAGGTCAATAGATAAAAAATTCAAGAAACCCCCCAAGACATCTCACTTTCGTGTCAGCTTCTGCCAAGGCAGGTACAGCATATGAGTGAATCAAATCATTTGAGATACAGTAGAGTACTGTTACAGTTTTTGAGTAGATCAGTTTATTCCATTTAACGCTCACTCGGGTTGGCTCTACAACTGAAACATTTATGTCATCAGTAGGTTAAGTAGGCAGTGTACAGTCCACATTGGATCAGAACAGGCACTAATAGAGATACACAGAAGAAACTCAGCAGACAAGACATTGTGGTCACTGGTGGGTGGCCCTATGACAGCTTCATATTGGTATTTCCTCGGGATTGCCGGCCCTTGAACTGCAACTGGACCCAGCTGGACATGGCTGAATAATGAGGAATCAGAAAGAGCAGTTAAAAGGGTACAGGAGATGAGACAGCAAAAAAAATTTTTCTGGAACTATCAGCCACCATTTTTCCAGATCTCAAATTCCTCTTCATTCTTGTTACAGGAGATGGTGAAGATCCTACATGTCTGCCAAGAACACCAGCGGGCGATATACTTTGGTGCGGGCCAACAAGCCCTTCTTCTGTAATGCAGCAAGCCCAGTTTGTGCGCACATTCCCCGATGAGTGGCTGGCTCGAGCCCACACCCTGCAGGAGTCAGAGAAGCTGAAGCGGGGGAGGAGGAGGGCAGCATGAAGGTGACTGTGGAGCAGTCACAGTGAAGAACAGGGCTGGTCATTCGGTGTCTCACTGTGTCAAGTCAAACTGTTCTCAAACTTGTCCAATGAAGACTGAGGATAATGGTGTCTTTTGCAGAGTCCAGGTTGTAGCATTGAGAGAAAGGAACGTTAACGGTATTGTTTTGATTCTTTGTCAAGTGTTGTTGTATATTTTAATTCAGGCACTTTCTGTGGTTACCTGCCGCAAACTGAAACTCCATCTCAAGTATATCTGTGTATACGCTAATTGAAATATGACAAGTTATCTTATTGTTTCCCTTGTGTCAGCCTTTTTGTGCTGCTGTTTTTATAAGGTTCCTTTAAATGATTTATTGCATTTATCAACATACTGATGGCAAGGGATACTGTGCTTGCATGGCTCTTCAGGATGATTTCTACCTTATCCTAAAGATTTTAGTGGAGGAGAGACAGGTAAGATAAGCATACACAGATCCACCATACTTCAAAGCTCAGAATCATCTTCGAAGATGAATGTGATGATCAACACTTTTTTAGTGGACAAAATAGCACTTAGAACAAAAACAACCAATGTTTTCATCCTGAATAAATCAGAAATGTAATTTTCTCAAGTGGGATTGAGGTGGTCAACCGTCTCTCCATTCTGATAAACATCATCATGGAATTCTCTCAAAATTGCCTCCCTTAGGTCAGTACTCATTTGCAATTTCATTTCTCAAAATTTATTGAAACTACATGATATATAAGGATTGAAGGTTGGTTGTTTTTTTAATGGTGGTATGATGTTACTCATTGTTCTTCTAAAATCAAAGATAAGATGAAAAGGAGCGATGAGTAAGTTCTTCCATTTTGAAAGAAAGTTATGTACTGTGCCAGTCTGCCATGGCTTGTCATTTTGTTTCACACAGACTGCTTGCTACCTTGTTTGGTGTGACTAAGTAGTTGGCCTCTGTGGTCAAGGTTTGTGTGTATGTAACGTGGAAGTGTCGTCGCATCATTTTGTCTCTGCTATAGGTTTGACCTCATCCTGACTTGCCCAGCTTTGGTCTTGTCCAGGCATTTTTCTTTGTCTTTTTCTTTCTTTCTTTTTTGAATTTTATTTTAAAATAAAAAATCTGTTTTGCCTTTTCTTATATTGTTTTCTTTCCTTGAAAAATTGTCAAGGGAGCAAACCTTTCAAAAGGACCTTAAGCACTTTAGAGAAGGAAATGGCGCATGTGGTGGAGGAATAGGTGATGGGGCTGATTAGCAGTACTCCCTTATCATAACGCATACATTCGAACTGTGTCAAAGGAGGTTGAAGTGGTCAGGCAATTGTCATGTGACAAATGGCACACTACGGTAGGTGAAAGACCCTCCTGAGTTCGAACCTTCCCGATAGCGAACGGGAGGGAATGGTAACCAATAGGACCTTTAGAGCCATCGAAGTTTAGGGCGCTGAATACTCAGTCAGTGATGTTGGTTTGTAAACAGATCTTGAAGGAGCAGGAGTCTTTGGCTTGTTCAGATGTTATTGCAGTAGGGCACTGTGTTGAGGCGTTTGTCAGGATGGTTGAATGTGGTGGACATTGTGTCTTTCTGTATGGGATAATTTACTGTGTTAAAGGGGATCCCGGAGTCGGCGGGAATTTTCAATGTCGCTGGTGCCAAGTGGCCGTTTCCTAAGCAGTTAGGTAGGGATGTGTGTACATGCTGCGGGGAGAATGTAGCGACAGGGGATTCCGGTCTGTGAATTAACAAGGTAGGGTTGTTGAGAATAGATAGCAGGGGCCCCAAGATGCCGCCAACGGGCAATCCCTTGTGGCCCTCCCTGTATACATGGAGGGGCCCGGTGCCGGCGGCGGCGGAGAGGACACACCATGAGAGAGAGAAGCAATCGGAAGGCGGAGAGGAAGCGGCGCAGCGTGA
>JADBJO010004158.1:57173-133704 GCA_016801955.1 Conus betulinus | reverse complement strand
AAAATGTGCTTGTTTTCAATTGGCAGTATCTATGAATAACGCGGTTAAGAATCAGATGAAAATTGTGAAGAATAAAGAATACAGTTTCCTTTTGAACTCTGTGTTGTTTATTTGTGTTTGCAATAGACGGTACGATGACTGTTTTATTCCAAATACACCCATCCGTTCACACGAAAACGAAGCGCGTCACACATCCCGAAGCGTCGCAGGCGCCATTTGGCCGAGCGTTCGAACTACACTGTGTCGAAAATCAACAGTTGCTAAAAAAACTTGCGAAAAAAAACATACACATTAACGATGCGCTAGAAAGGCCGTTCTCTCCCGCATTCATTGGTGTATCAAGCTAAGCGATTGGTTGAATGCTCGCAAAGCGCAAGCCAATCAAAGCGAAGGTACCAAATGCAAACATTTGCTCCTTGTCGAAGATTTCAACAATGGCGGAACGAAGCCGAGATCTGACAATGACCGAGTCGAATGCGCTAATCGTTGTTGAATTGCAAGACGCACTTGGTAAGATAACGCATATAATAACAAACGAGAACATTAATGAAATGATTCAATTATTTTAAATCGCTTAATACTGTGCCAATGCTTAGTTATTTTGTTCGTAATTCAGCCGGTGTTCGTCAAGATTAACCCTTACACCGCCAGACATTCTATTTTGCATAAATCTCCATCGCCAGCCATTTTTCCAAAAAAGCTCTTATTGTATACCAGCATATATGTGAAACGCGGATATCTCTGGAACTAAACAACCAATTCTCATGCTATTTTTGGTAAAATGGAGGAGATACACTGTACTTTTATTATATCATAACATGTAAGTAATGGTAAGTCAACAACAATTTCAATTTTTTAGTGATTTCAAGTGCAAAAAAAAAATGCAAAAATAAAAAAGAATGTTATGTTTCTTTCTAAGCGTAAAAAATAAAGAAAGAATGCCAACAAACTCTCAACAATGGAGGAAAAATACTCCACTCTCACACTGAAGACCAGAAAGTATGGTATTTCACAGAAAAGTGCATGAAACAGCCACAAATACAACTACTCCAATAGCAGGGACACACACACACACACACACACACACACACACACATTCTTATGCCTAACTGGTACACATGTAAGAAAGAAAAAGGGAACAAACACACACACACACACACAAACACACAAACACACACACACACACACACACACACACACACACACACACACACACACACGTCCCTTTCACTCTCAACAGTAATATATATATATTTTTTTATGAACACAAAGTCATTCATGTGCCTGTTGGTCTCTGAACCCTTGTCATTCAGTTGATCTATATAATCAGTTGTACACCCACTCGAAAGACGTCTGTGATACTCGCCTCTCACGTGTCAGTTGGCCACACCCCCCCTTCATCCTCGACCAGCGAGAGTGGGCCCACAGCGTGTGTGTGAAGTTCGTTGCCTAAAGTCTTAGTTGGCTCCCTCACATAGAGTTAGTGAACAGTCAGTCAGTGTTGGCTGGCTCAACGCAAAAAAAAACTGGGGCACACACGCGGTAGGGTAGTAAGTGTGGCGTCTTATCAGCCTCTCATAACAAGTTGGCAACGGTCCAACGCTTCACGTTGGAATAATTTCGGTCAAGCCCTCACTATCGTTCTTTACTCGTGGCTGTCTGGGTCTTCTTCATCTGTATTAGGAACAACCAACTGTCTATTCAATATTCCCAGCACTTGATCTGTGGTAAATGTACGGCAAGGTCGAGTACGTAAAGTGCTTGGTGGGTGACGTCATAGTGAATGGAAAAAAAACAATCAGAATAAAGTCAATAAGACACTGAACTGAATAGAGTTCTGACAAAGCAAATGGCTGTGAGCATGGGCCAGACCATCCCCCAACTATGATGTTTATTGCTGGCTTTTTATCTCTCATGAACTAGGATCGTGAGAGTATCGGGAGTTAGGTCACCCTACTTGTCGCCAAAAGGCGCCCTTGGCGCTCTGCCAACTCGTCGCCAAAAAACGTCCATGGCGGTGAAAGGGTTTAAACAGGTCGGAAAAGTCCCACGCGTTACGCCGTTCGAAGCGATCATATTTTTTTTCAAGACAAACTAATGAAAATAGATATCAGTAATGGGCTTCACTTATGTCGATTCATGTATTTGTGAACTGGTTACTGATTCCATTACACGATTATAGAGAAAATCGTAGTTAAAAACACACTGTTTGAGACAGATATTCGAAACCGAAGAAGCCACAACCGCGCGTACAAGACGGTCCGAGGCTTTGAATTCTGAAAGCACTGTCTTCAGATAATGACCATCAATCGAAATACCGATCATTACTGTCATACTCGATGTGGAAAGCGTGTTTGGTGTGTGTGTGAGAGAGAGAGAGAGAGAGAGAGAGAGGAGAGAGAGAGAGAGAGAGAGAGAGAGAGAGACAGAGTCTGAAGTTGAACAGTAAGGAGGGTGTAGTGGGGTTGGGGTATGGGGGGGGAGGGGGGGGGGTGTCAATGTCGGGTCAACCCGACTCAACAAAGTTTAGCTTTGCAATCTAATTTTTTCCCTAGTGTATTTGAATTTCTGTAATTGAACTGTATGGATTTGCTTTTCTCCCCCTCCCCTTCTTACTGGCAAACACAGCAAGGCTTTGAACACATAGTGATTACTTTCAAGTAAAACTGCTAGAATACAACTACAGTAGCATTGCATGCCAAGACATTACTTGTTGTGACAGTAACATTTATGATATTTTTTTTGGTGATTGTATGTATGATATTTTTTGGTGATTGCATGTTATGCTCCACAGTTATGTATACTGCTGTAACAGCACAAACATACTGAATAAACAGAGTAGTTGATAAAAAGGTAGAGAGTCCAAAATAAAGTCAAATCTTTCTTTAATTCTACCTTTTGTTAAAAAAAAAAAAAAAAAGCATTATAATGCATATTTATGTTCTTTTACATTCACAGTGATTAAATCAACAAGTTCAATCAAAATCATAATGATGAAATACTTAACATGTTATTGGCAATGCTTAAATCACACCCTGTCGACAAAATAATGTGTTGCAGAGGATGTACCTTTTGTTTACAAAGAACATGCAATACATTTTTGCTTACAAAGAAGAACAACAGATACTAAAAAATTAAATTATAAGGAAAGGACAGAGAGCAGTAACCACACACACACACACACACAACACACACACACACACACACACACACACACACACACACACACACACACCACATATCACATGATGATGATGAAGAAACAGACAGGGAAATTTACACATAAAAACATGCACTCATAGTTAAGATAAGTGGTCCTATGCCATGGTTTAATTTTTTTTTTTTCTAGTAATTTCACATACACACACTCACACACACACACACCACATATTGAACAATGATGAAGAAACAGGGCAATTTATATGAAAGCATGCACTCATAGTTCAATTCAGTGGTCCAGTTCCATGCTTTAATGTATTTTTTTTTTTGTTGTTTTTCAGTAATTACACACACACACACACACACACACACACACACACACACACACGATATCGCACAATGATGAAACAGACAGGGAAATATACATAAAAGCATGCAGTCACAGTTCAGTTAAGTGATCCTGTGCCATGCTTTACTGTTTTTTCTTTCCTTTCCTTTTTTTTCTTTAACTGAGAAAATGCATCCACATTTTTTATATAATTTGTTTAACCTTTGCCAGAGCTTGTGGGTGAAAAATTACCCAGACTGTCATTTAAATCTTCAAAACTAACTCAGTTTTCATAATATGTAACTAAGTTTTATGACTTTGTTCATTATGTATTTGTGCTTGCCCCCATTAAATATTGTGGTGTTTTGATGGTAAATAAAGGAGAAATAATAAAAGCTTATAATCATCTTCAGATACTGTGGTGGCATGTCACCCATACCAATCAAAGAAGCATTCTCACATGCCAGAGCTTGTGGGTGGCTGGTCACCCATAACCTTCATATAGGCCACAGCCTTTACCTAACATGCCAGGGTTCATGGGTGGCTGGTCACCCAAACCTTTATATAGGCCACAGTCTTTACCACACATGCCAGTGTTCACTATTGGCTGTGTTGTAAGTTGGAGAACCACCAGACCAGGATAGAGTGATGAGGAGGTGAGAGCTGTGTCTCCACTTCAACTTTTCCTGAGGCAGAGCAGTTGGGCTTGGGGACTGATGATGTGATGGTGACCGAGGAAGAGATGGAGACATAAGAAGTTATCACCCATTTTGAGGATGCAATCATGCTGCATTAATGGTGAAATCAATGAACATGCCACTGACTGCCTTCTGGAAGACTTGTCTTTACCAAAATTGGCCAGAACGTAGTTTTCTATGATGAAGATTTGGCAGTGTGTCACAGATCCACTCTCTCTGAGAAAGTAGACAATTTTCTGAAGAAATTTTGCTCTTGCAAACAACACGCTTGTGTGGCCAATCAAGACAGACACAGATTTAGTGCAAAGCATATTTTTGTTTGCCAGTGACTTCAACATAGTCTCCAAAAAAACAACTACTGGCCATGCCTGGTCTGTTCCAATTAACAATGAACTCTGCCTGAAGTATGATGCATACAAAAAGAACAATGTATGTAGTCAACCCTATCTGCTGCCGTCTGCAAGAGTGCACTTCCCACCCTTATCGTAAAGTGACCTTTGTTTGGTGGATGCCAGCACTTGTCAGAAACAGCAAAAATAACATGATTTTATAAATAACAATACAGACATCATCATACCAAATTTTTGTTGAAATCTGTCAGTAAGTTTTGAAAAACTGTCGGTTTTAATTTGGACACATCATCATCATTCCGCCCCTGTTGGCCACTATTCTCTAGTACAGGAAATAAAATGTTAGGTACAAAATAACAAAAATCTACACTTTGATTCACAGGAAATACTGTATAGAAACTGTATGCAAAATTTCGAAACAGTTCATGAAGTAGTTTAGAAGTTATAGCAATTTTAAGTGTGGGGGTGATTCTACCCCCATTTTTCCGCTGTCCAAATTGCAATATGTCCTGTTTTTTTAGCACAGAAGTTTTCACAAATGTTTTATAGCACATACCTCAGAAAAAAATGACTTTGCTTAGTACAACTTAGAGAGTTTGTCCAAACCACTGGAAACTCTGAAATGGCTATTCTTACTGTGCTGCAATGCTTCAAAGTAGCCACATCATGCAAATTCGAAAAGTCGCTGAATTGCAATTTGTTACAAGTTTAACACTTCATCACACAAAAGCCATGCAAACTGAACCCCCTGAACTTACTTGTTCAAAGAGTGTAAGTTGTATAGATTGAGACACAGTTTATAACCAGATGTATCAATCATGTATGATACTATTGGCTTTCAAACTTGGAAGATATCTCATTTTGTCAGGTGCATAAAAAAACGTCGCAACTTTAAACTGCAATATCTCGAAAACGACTGAAGATAGGGACTTCATTCTTGTTGTGTTTTGTATGTTTTTCCATTTACTTTGCAATGATACAGATCTTAAGTATGAAAAACAATATGCTAATTTTGGCTGCCGGTACCTATGAACAGTTTGTGTCATGAATTCATGAAGAACGTTGTTTCCAGTCTGATTTGTTAAACAGTATACAATGGGTGGTGTCTTCTGCAACAGAATTCATAGCTTGCCGTCTATTTTGTTTGAAATTACAAAGTTATCAATCTGCTTAGTAAAGCGTTAGATATTTGTCTGTTCGATGGAACAAAATATAGTTGGCAGTATTTTGAAAAACAGTTTCTAGTTGGCAGTCCATTTTTTTAAACAAAACAGTTTCTAGTTGGCAGTCCATTTTTTTAAACAAGACATAGATTGCTGCCAGTTTGTAAAGCAGTAATATCCGTCTGTGTTGTAAAACAGTACATAGCTGGCAGTCCATTTTGTAAAAGAATACACAGTTTGCAGTCTGTTTTGTAAAGCAATAGCTAGCAGTCTGTAAAGCAATAGCTAGCAGTCTGTTTTGTAAAGCAATAGCTAGCAGTCTTTTGTAAAGCGATAGCTAGCAGTCTGTAAAGCAATAGCTAGCAGTCTGTTTTGGAAAGCAATAGCTAGCAGTCTGTTTTGTAAAGCAATAGTTAGCAGTCTGCTTTGTAAAACAGTACATAGTTGGCTGTCAGCTTTGCATCATAATACATAGAGTTGTCAGTCTGTGTAGTGAAGTCAGTACAGTTTTCACCATGATTTACATCACAATACATATAGTTGTCACCATGTTTTACATCACAATACATATAGTTGTCACCATGGTTTACATCACAGTACATATAGTTGTCACCATGGTTTACATCACAATACATATAGTTGTCAGTCTGTGTAGTGAAGTCAGTACAGTTGTCACCATGGTTTACATCACAATACATATAGTTGTCACCATGTTTTACATCACAATGCATATAGTTGTCACCATGGTTTACATCACAGTACATATAGTTGTCACCATGGTTTACATCACAGTACATATAGTTGTCAGTCTGTGTAGTGAAGTCAGTACAGTTTTCACCATGTTTTACTCAGATCTGTAGATGGGTGGCAGAGTGGCTAGTGAAACTGGTGATTTTAGTCGTTGGTTTGTTTATTCAAATTGGCAGTCTGCTGGTTTAGAGACATGCAAGTAAGTTTGTTTTTTTTTTAATTTTTTTTTTTTTCAGGAGAAACAACTGTCATATTTCTGTACACACAAACAAATGCACAAAAAAAACAAAACAAACAATATAACCAGAAACTACATCACATGCATGAAACAAAAGAGTTGCTAGGAGAAGTAAGACCAAAAGATAAAGGAAGAGAAAAAAGAAGCGAGAGAGAGAGGAAAGAGGAGGAGAGAGAGAGTGAACTGCAGAGGGGGAAAAGAAAAGGGATGCTGCCCTAACAGAGTAACATGAACATAACAGTCAAACAGAGGAAGTAAGGCAATAAGCCAGCATCCACGGTGAGTGAATAAACAAGTAGAAAGTCTTAAGTTCTTTTGGATGGTATAGTACTGACTATGTTATTAATTACAGACTATAGCCTCATTTAACCAAGTACTGATAAGGAAGCCAGTCCATCAAAAAAGTGTCTAATTTATTAGTCACAATACTCAGATACCAGGGATGTTTTCATTAAGTGTATGTAACAAAGTATCATAAACAAGTCTAATATTTTCTCCTATGTAACGCCCTTTCATGAAGCCTCTCTGATCAGAGTGAATAATCTTTGGCAACACTTCTTTGATTCAGGTGGCAATACAAGCAGATGCAATTTTGTAGGATGTGTTTAGTAGAGATTTAGGTCACCAATTTTTCAACGGTGTTTTGGTTTATCTTCTTTTGGAATACAGGTGATTATTCCTTGTCGCTGTCTAATTGACATCTGACCAATTGAAAATCCATAATTAATAGAGCGAACCAAAAAAATGACCAATGTCTTTAAAAAAAAAACTTGAAGAATTCTGTTGTATAGCCATCAGAACCGGGACTTTAATTATTTTTTTCATTTTCCTGAGTGCATCATAAACCTCATCATGTGTGACAGCTCCTTCCAACATTTCACATTCATCATCATTTAACATGGGAACATCATGTATTAGTGTAGACAGATCAACATCAGCAGTTTCCCTCTCACTATACAGGTTTTCGTAAAAAGTTTGAGCTTCTTTCAAAATTTCCTCTTGCTCAAAAATTATTTCACCGTTATCTTTCTCCAAAGAGTGCATAGCTCTTTCGATATTGACGGTTTTCTAAATTACAGAAGTATTTACTAGGCTTTTCTCCATTTTGAATCCACTGGACTCTAGACCTCACAAGCATACCTTCTAATTTTTTATTTCGTAACTCTTGTAGTCTGTTTTCTTTTTTCCTCAAGCTCATCTAGTCTAGTTTCATCTATTATTATTTCTTCTAATTTTCTTATTTCTTCTAACAGAGTCTCCTCCAATCTGCTCTCTTCTCTCTTCTTGTATACCGAGTAAGAAATTGTCTTTCCACGGATTTCAAGAAGCAGCATTTCAAAAAATAATTGGTCATTTATTGTAAGAGCAATGCACTCATTGGATACTATTTCTATATCATCCAGGTTGTACACTGGTACAGCATGCTATTTTTTTCAATTCTTTGATAGTTTGCTTAACAAGTTCTGTGTAATTAGTGTCTTTTAATAGAGAGTTGTTAAATTTCCAGTACCTTTTGCCATGTCTGCTTTCTTTGCTGAAGTGTAGGGAAACCGCTGAGTGATCTGAACGATAACTAGGTAGTACATCAATACCATTCACATCAATCATCAAATTTCTAGATACCAGAAAAAAGTCTAACCGGCTTTGTTTGGAAGAGTTGAACCTTCGCCATGTATAACCAGGCTTTTTGGGATATGAGTCCCGCCAAACATCAACTAGATTCAACTCCTCCAACGTATCACATATAGCTTTCCTACTCCTTGGTTTGTTTCCATAACTCGCATAATTCTGTGCATCCAGCTTAGGATCTAACACAACATTAAAATCACCACCAATAATAATGAATTCATTATCAAAGGCATGTGTGAGCTGACTGATGTCTGTGAAAAAGGCTGGATGGTCCCCTGAACTGGGACCATACACATTTACTAATGTCACACGCTTTCGCATCAAGGTTACATCCAACACTAAATATTGACCTGCTGGATCTCCTTCTTAACTGTTTATAGCTGCTTTTTACATGGCTTTCAGTTGTATGTCATGATTGTGGGGTTCATGAGATTGAATGGTGAGTAACGTTGTAAAGTATGATTTCGTCACTGGTAATGTGACTCGTGCTTATGACTGCTAAGAAAAAAAACCTGTTAATTGCCTATGTTTCCGTAAGTAGTGTTGGTTGGAAAATTTGGTATTTTTGGTCTAATTGGCTCTTCATGTAAGTACGGTGAGCATCTTTTTTCAGTTCTCATCACCAGTAGTGGCAGCCACAGCAGGAACATTTCTATCAGCACCTGTATGTGGAGAAAGAAATGATGTTGCTGTCACTGAAGTCTTACTGTCATTTCAGTTCTGATCACCAGTAGTGGCAGCCACAGCAGGAACATTTCTATCAGCACCTGTGTGTGGAGAAAGGAATGACGTTGCTGTCACTGATGTCTTACTGTCATTTCAGTTCTATGAGCTGTAGTGTCAGGAACCATGTGGAGAATATCAGATGGCTGTTGTTGAGATGGATGAGGCTGTCATTCCATGGGTTAGGATAGCAGATCCAGAATGTTGCAGGGCAAATTGTGACTGGCGTCATTATTCCTGTTTTTTTTTCTCCATGGTCATGATACCACAGGAAAGGTAGTAATTGTGGTCCTGAGGCAGGATAGGTCGGTGATGTCTACAGGACTGCCTGAGCCAGATCATCCCTGGTGTCAGCATATCTACAGGACTGCCTGAGACAGATCATCACATGTGTCAGCATATCTACAGGACTGCCTGAGACAGATGATCACTGGTGTCAGCATATCTACAGGACTGCCTGAGACAGATGATCACTGGTGTCAGCATATCTACAGGACTGCCTGAGCCAGGTGATCACTGGTGTCAGCATATCTACAGGACTGCCTGAGACAGATGATCACATGTGTCAGCATATCTACAGGACTGCCTGAGACAGATGATCACATGTGTCAGCATATCTACAGGACTGCCTGAGACAGGTGATCACTGGTGTCAGCATATCTACAGGACTGCCTGAGACAGGTGATCACTGGTGTCAGCATATCTACAGGACTGCCTGAGACAGGTGATCACTGGTGTCAGCATATCTACAGGACTGCCTGAGACAGGTCATCACTGGTGTCAGCATATCTACAGGACTGCCTGAGCCAGGTCATCACTGGTGTCAGCATATCTACAGGACTGCCTGAGCCAGGTCATCACTGGTGTCAGCATATCTACAGGACTGCCTGAGCCAGGTCATCACTGGTGTCAGCATATCTACAGGACTGCCTGAGCCAGGTCATCACTGGTGTCAGCATATCTACAGGACTGCCTGAGACAGGTCATCACTGGTGTCAGCATATGGTGAATGCAGGGACCTGTCCACCAGGCAAATGCAATTGTTTTTCTCACATCTGCTGCGGAGACATGAAAGTTCAACGTTGGTTTGCCGAAATCAGATAATCATTGTAACAGCCAGAATTTTGCTTTGAGAAACTACCATTGTATGTTATTTATCTTTTTTGATATGAACATCATAATGTAGTATCATGCCAAGGGATTGGCTGCATCAGAGAGTACTGACCAGTCAGAATGTCAGATCATAATGTAGTATCATGCCAAGGGATTGGTTGCATTAGAGAGTACTGACCAGTCAGAATGTCACATCATAATGTAGTATCATGCCAAGGGGATTGGTTGCATCAGAAAGTACTGACCAGTCAGAATGTCACACTCTGGTTGTCTAGTTTTGTCAACTTTTGAACAACAGAAAATGGACACAGAAGGATGATTGTTTGCATAGTCTGTTTTTCTGTGTATTTGTCATTCATTACTTAATAATGTTTGATTGAAATCATTGCCAAGAGACCCAAAACGTTGTGGTTCTTTTGTGTGTAAAAAAAAAAAATGTTTTGTGATGACTGGCACTTGTGATAGGCGACACTCGATAATGCTCAGTGCACTTTTAAGATCTAACCCTGGACCCTGAATCAGACAAGTCCAGTTTGTATTTACACATTCTAATCTGAATTCATTCTAATCTGCAGTGAAGTCTGATTTTTGTACTTTAGAAAAGAAAAAAGAAAAAGGCATTTTTCACCAATTCAACACAGGAAACTGCTGGAGATCACATGAATAGTACCTCTCCTCTGAGGGTTTCATGGCTCTTATAAGATTGGAAAGCAGGCAATTTGGACTGTGAAATACCTTTCTCTTTGGTTACTGTGTGTGTGTGTGTGTGTGTGTGTGTGTGTGTGTGTGTGCGCGCGCGCGTGCGATGGAAAAGAAGTTTAGGGTCACCAGAGAAAAAAAAAAAGGGCAGTTGGGTGACAGCAATGTTTACTGTTTTTTGTTCACGTGTGTGTGTGTGTGGTTTTTTTTTTTGGTTGGTTGGTTGGTTGCTTGCTTTTTTTTTTTTTTCTTTCTTAAATGAAGTATTATTATGTGCTTCCGCATCGTGTCCACTGATGTCACAGTAAAAAAAAAAACAAACACACTGAAATTGTCAGTAGATTGATGGATGACATGTGCCTCATTTTCTGTTGGGGTGCAGAGTGGCATTGTCAGTAGATTGATGAATGACATGTGCCACATTTTCTGTTGGGGTGCAGGGTGGCATTGTCAGTAGATTGATGGATGACATGTGCCTCATTTTCTGTTGGGGTGCAGGGTGGCGTTGTCAGCAGGGTGGCATTGTCAGTAGATTGATGGATGACATGTGCCTCATTTTCTGTTGGGGTGCAGGGTGGCGTTGTCAGCAGGGTGGCATTGTCAGTAGATTGATGGATGACATGTGCCTCATTTTCTGTTGGGGTGCAGAGTGGCATTGTCAGTAGATTGATGGATGACAAGTGCCTCATTTTCTGTTGGGGTGCAGGGTGGCTGCTTCCTTGGAGACGGTGCAAAGTTCCCCCACCAAACATGACTACAGCCATCTTAGCACCACTCTGGTGAGTGATTTCAGCTCTCTCTCATGACCAAAGTTAACCTATTGCCTATTGGATCGACTGAGATCGACTGCTGAATACTAGGTCAACAACTTTTCACTTTTTCTATCGTATATCCCAGAATGCAATCGCAACAGAAGAGTCTTCTGGTAGGACCATTTCTGGACGCCATTTTGTTTTTTGTTGCAAGAGTTCTGGTGGAGTTGTTTTGCTGCTGTGAATTTTCAAAGTTTGGCTTTTTTTTCAAGAAGATTTTCTGGAAAAACGGCAGATCAAGTAACTATGCAACTTGAATCCATTTTCTGATGTGTTAGTGATGAAGGGAACGTATTTGAGGGGTACATTCTTGGAGAAGTTTTGAAGCGAGACGATAAGGACATCGATCCTGACCTAGTTACAATTAAAGATGGCTTCTGACTGATTTTGAAGCCGGAATCAATAATGATTTGGGCGATGATAATGATGATGTCAAATTGCCCATTGCTACTGGGCACAGCCGCCACAAAAAAGAAAGTTTGGAAAAAAAAAGTTGCTATAGATTCTTAAATTGTTGACTAGAGTGGTAGGCTACAAGAAGTGGAAGCCTCAAAAAACTTTAGCTTCTTTTGACAGCTAGGAAATCGGTCAGTCAGTGGGTGTAGCCCATGATTTGCCTGTGGGAGCATCACCTTTTAGACTTTTGATTTCAGAGGAATTTTGGCAGACTTTGAGCAAGTAACAAATTTATTGCTACACAAAAGCAAGCAGAAAAGGATGAAGATAAACTTTGGCCTAAATTAAAAACTGCCTCGTTTATCAAAAAGCAAAGAGGAGATGGACAAGAGGTACATCATCACCATAGTGTGTGTGTGTGTGTGGGGTCTTGGGGGGGGGGGGGGGGGGGGGAGGGCATTGATTAGTCAGTGCACCTGTGCAGAAGCACATTTTTGCTGAATTCTATCACAATTTAAAGTCCGGTATTTAGTAATGTGTTCTTATTTTTTTTCCCCTCAGTAGTTGAAGACAAGTATTATTGCATGTGATATCTTCAGTTTAACAAAATTGTTGGAAGTTTGGGCTGTTGTTTTTCCTTAACACAAAAGTTAATTATTTAGTGTGCGGAGCATATAGCATGGCTTTATTTTGTACCTGAAGGTTTCAGTACTTTGTTTAGACTTGGAAAATTACTATGTGCTCCTAATCCATGACATTCTGTGGGTTCAGTGAATTCAGGGAGAATTGTTTCAGCACCGAGAACACTGAAGTGGAGTTAGTCTGTTCATCTTTTTTCCCCCCTCATGTACCAGTGCACTTCATATGGGGGAAAAAAATGGCTGTTTTGGATGGAGTGATGTGTTTGGAATTTTTTCATTAATTTTATTGAATAGATGAGTAAAAAGCAAATTTTTTTATTGAGGTTTCTTTATGGTGAGTGTGTGTATGTGTTGCGGAGTTACCTCACTTGGCATGGTATTCTCATAGTCTTGTAGCACAAAGTCCTGGGTAGGCAGAGGGTTAAAAAAGCAGTTTTTTGATTGAGGTTTCTTAATGGTGAGTGTGTATGTGTTGCGGAGTTACCTCACTTGGTGTGTATTCTCATAGTCATGTAGCACAAAGTCCTGGGTAGGCAGAGGGTTAAAAAAGCAAGTTTTTTGATTGAGGTTTCTTAATGGTGAGTGTGTATGTGTTGCGGAGTTACCTCACTTGGTGTGGTATTCTCATAGTCATGTAGCACAAAGTCATGCAGTGGGCAGGAAGTTGCTCCCAACATGGCGCCTTGTTTTGTGCCACTGAAATGTGGGGACTGTGTTTTTGTTCCTGGCAGTAGCCTGAATATCTTGGTGATGGGGAGGGGTGGGGGTGGGGGGCCTTGGGAGCTCCTAGTCAGAGGCAAGTGTGCTGTGGCCTTGGTTAGAGTAAGAGGGATCACACACACACACACTAGTACCGTCAGCTTCATCTGTGTGACCTTGACCTTGATTTGGATGAGTGGGATTTCTCACACTGGTCCTGTCCACTTCATGTTTATGTCCTTGACCTTGGATAGAATGACTGGAACCGCATGTAGACACTGGTACCATCACTTCATGTTTGTGTCCTTGACCTTGGATAGAATGACTGGGACCACACGCACATTAATACAGCACATTAATACCGTCCATTTCTTGTTTGTGTCCTTGACCTTGGATAGAATGACTGAGACCATACTGACAGACACACAGAGAGCTTCATTTGTATCTTCTTCACTTTGGGTAGAATGACTGAAACCATTCTGACAGCGAGCTTCATTTGTATCTTCTTCACTTTGGGCAGGGAAAAAAATGCACCTGTCCAGGTATTCACTGTTCATGCTGAGATGTGTATGATCGGCTTTCTGTCGATTTGGAAGCAAAACAAGCAATGAAGAGTTGCACCTGGATTCTAGGAAGAAAAGAGTAGCTTCCCTTCATTTTTATTGCCAGGATCAGCTCAACACACCTATACAGTGCAACTGGCAGTTAGGAAAATGCCACTGAGCTTGAGTAAGGTGTTTTTGAGCAAATGTAAGATTGCAGTATATGCATGATGAATAATAAATCTTCTTTCACAAACTGGTGGTGTTCATAATCTCTCTTTCTCTCTCTCGCTCTTCTCTCTCTCTCTCTCTCTCCCACTCGCTTGCACGCACACATGCACTTGCACACACACACACACAAGTTTTTAGATTGGCTTGCTGTCAAGATCACTAACAGTTTCAACTTTATTTCCATGAAAGGCCATGGATTGATTTCAAATCTATATGCATCATTCTGAGGTTAATCTAACAATAAGCTGGTTGCAGTTTATTTTCGGTATTTAGTTAGGAGTGATTTGACAGCTGACTTTGCATTACATGATGAAAATCAGTTATTGCTAAACGTGCCAAGTATGTGACTGTTGGACGACTGCAACATTGTGAGGGTGGGGGGTGGGGTGGGGTGGGGTGATGGGAGGGGGAGCAAGAAAACCATAAGAATGGTGACAGCAGTGTAGAATTCCCATGTCATCCTAGCATCCATCTGTCGGTCCAGGTCAACTTGAAAGACCTGAAGCAGCAACTGGAGCAACGCCAGGCCTCCCTCATGGCCACGTTGGACACCCAGGAGAGGTGAGCCTTGCTTCATTGTGAAAGAATTAGGAAGAGATGAGTTGGGACTAAGCAAACCACTAGTGATCATCACGCTTCACACCTGTCCTGGCTTCTGGAAACAGGTCTCCCTGCGCCGTATAAAGGGAGATAAAAATCAAGAAAGGGACATAACCCAATGGTTCACCAAGTCAAGTTAGCACGCAAACTAGATGAGCTCCGCTATCACAGTTCATTGAGGGGCTGACACAGCCTGGCCTCCTTTGTTGTCCATGTTGACCAGTGCTGGCAATATCACAGTGAGCCTTCAGACGGATGGTCAGTCTGTTCATTGAGGGGCTGACACAGCCTGGCCTCCTTTGTTGTCCATGTTGACCAGTGGCTGGCAATATCACAGTGAGCCTTCAGACGGATGGTCAGTCTCGAGAAGAGCAGAACAAATGACAGAGAAATGGATGAGGATCTTCTAAGAAGTCTGTTAGATGCGTATGGTGCGGGACTTGTGACACTGCAGTAGGGGAAGTGTTTCTGTTCCTTGAATGATCAGGGGTGGTAGAAAGATCTTGAGCATCAAATGGTCAGACTTTATACCAAACGAAGAGGTCAGGGAGAGGGCTAAACAGCTCCCCGTGTCAACCATCATCTGCAGACGGCACCTCTGCTGGCAGCTCCCCAGCAGGCCAGAGGGAAAGAGGACGACCCAGGATGAGCTGGCGACAGTGGAGAGAGACCTCAGACTCGTTGACAGTGGATGGAGTGACACCAGCAGACTGGCTGAGGACCGTGGACTGGAGTGGATGAGGAAGGGAGAGCGTGCATCTGCAGCAGCAGTTGAACTGGCACTCACAGACACAAAAGGTAGTCTTCCTTGGTCACTGCCACCAAGGCTGTGAACCCGGTGCAGCATGTGTGGAGGACCCAGTCTCCCCTGGTCACTGCCACCAGGGCTGTGAACCCTGCGCAGCATGTGTGGAGGACCCAGTCTCCCTTGGTCACTGCCACCAGGGCTGTGAACCCTGCGCAGCATGTGTGGAGGACTGAGTCTCCCTTGGTCACTGCCACCAGGGCTGTGACCCTGCGCAGCATGTGTGGAGGACCCAGTCTCCCTTGGTCACTGCCACCAGGGCTGTGAACCCTGCGCAGCATGTGTGGAGGACTGAGTCTCCCTTGGTCACTGCCACCAGGGCTGTGAACCCTGCGCAGCATGTGTGGAGGACCCAGTCTCCCTTGGTCACTGCCACCCAGGGCTGTGAACCCTGCGCAGCATGTGTGGAGGACCCAGTCTCCCTTGGTCACTGCCACCAGGGCTGTGAACCCTGCGCAGCATGTGTGGAGGACCCAGTCTCCCTTGGTCACTGCCACCAGGGCTGTGAACCCTGCGCAGCATGTGCGGAGGACCCAGTCTCCCTTGGGTCACTGCCACCAGGGCTGTGAACCCTGCGCAGCATGTGCGGGAGGACCCAGTCTCCCTTGGTCACTGCCACCAGGGCTGTGAACCCTGCGCAGCATGTGCGGAGGACCCAGTCTCCCCTGGTCACTGCCACCAGGGCTGTGAACCCTGCGCAGCATGTGCGGAGGACCCAGTCTCCCTTGGTCACTGCCACCAGGGCTGTGAACCCTGCGCAGCATGTGCGGAGGACCCAGTCTCCCCTGGTCACTGCCACCAGGGCTGTGAACCCTGCGCAGCATGTGCGGAGGACCTATCCTCCCCTGGTCACTGCCACCAAGGCTGTGAACCCTGCGCAGCATGTGTGGAGGACCATACACAGGAGAATGATCATAAGCAGTGTACTCTCAGGCCTGCCAGATTTCTGCTGGTTTCGATGTTTACCAATAATGACCTGTTTTGCAGAATTTTTCACTTATGAATCACCTGGGGTAAGAGAAGTCTTGTTTTGAAGGCAGGGAATTAATCAGTTTTGAAGTTGTAAAGTTGCACAAAATGTCAGCGTAGAGCTCATGGGTTGCAAGAAAAATCTACAGCTGTCCCCCACCCCTGCCCCCACCCCTGCCCCCACCCCATCCCCCTTTCCCCCCCACCCTGCTGGACTTCAACAAGGGAGACTTGTCTTCCTGCAGTTCTTTCCTTTGATTTTCAATCACCGCTGATCAAAGGTCTTTTTTTCTTAATTATCACATCTGAACACAGTTCTTTCCTTTGATTTTCAATCACCGCTGATCAAAGGTCTTTTTTTCTAATTATCACATCTGAACACAGTTCTTTCCTTGATTTTCAGTCACCACTGATCAAAGGTCTTTTTTTCTTAATTAGATCACATCTGAACACAGTTCTTTCTTTGATTTTCAGTCACCACTGATCATAGGTCTTTTTTTTTCTCTTAATTATCACATCTGAACACATATTCTTGATATTGATAGAATAGTTTACTAAAAACAAACGTATTCATACCAGGCAAAAAAAGGAGACATTTTGATACTGTGCATACTTACCAGCTCCAAAAATGCAAAGAAGAAAAAAGATGTCGAGTGAAGGAACTCCCCTTGCTTCCACTCCCCACCCCCACCCACTCCACCCCCCCCCCACTACACCCCCAGCACCAACACTGTTGATATGCCAGGGCTGTTGTCTGAGGATGTGTTTGGCACAGTCAGCCAGGGCTGTTGTCTGAGGGTGTTTGGCACAGTCAGCCAGGGCTGTTGTCTGAGGGTGTTTGGCACAGTCAGCCAGGGCTGTTGTCTGAGGGTGTTTGGCACAGTCAGCCAGGGCTGTTGTCTGAGGATGTTTGGCACAGTCAGCCAGGGCTGTTGTCTGAGGATGTTTGGCACAGTCAGCCAGGGCTGTTGTCTGAGGATGTTTGGCACAGTCAGCCAGGGCTGTTGTCATGTATGTTAACCCTCTTCAGTATGCACTTATCTGAGCTTAGTTACACCGAAAACCGTCGGCAAGGTAAGTAACTCCGTAATTTGAACATGGTTACCCAATTAAAAAATTAATTTAAAAGAGAGGAAAGGAAATAACGAAATGAAAATAATTTTTAAAATTCCTACGAATATACATGTTGCTATAACGTAAGTTTGAAGAATGTCACATGAGCCATTTACTCGGGAAATAAAAAAAAATCTTCTTCAGAACTTTCTTCCGAATTGTTGTTCATCATACCTGGAACTTCATCCCAGTCGAAATCTAGGTCACTCTAAGCTTCATTACCCAGCACTTTCACTAAGTCTTATGCCGTAAATCCTACAAAACACAGTATCTCCATCACTAAATCTCATTATAGAACGGCAGAACTCAAGGTTAGCCACGGTGAAAAACGGCATTTCGACCTCAAAACTTAAAAAATTCGAAACTCGAGAACCACGGCATGTATCGACTCGCGGTTTTTTGCTAACGGAAGTAAATGGCTACAGGAAGAAGGAAGTCACGTTCTCGCGAGACTTTCCTTTTCTACGAGAAACGTGGCGGCGCCCATTGTTGCCACGTGTTTTACCGGGCGCTGGCGGGCGCTCAGCGTTTTGGCTGTGTGATTTCCGGCCGGGCGCTAGCGGGCGCTCGATGGTCAAGAGGGTTAAGAGAAAGAAAAAGAAAACGTAGGAATTTCTTGCATGCAAACCAAAAGGAAGAAAGTGAATGTAAGAATTGAAAAGGACTAAGATTTAGTAGATGGATAAGGAGAATAAATGTTTATTAGATTGTTGTCACAGGTTTATACTTTGGCAATATATGTGTGGCATTAGTGAGGTTCTGCCAGCAGTGCTTGAGATGTTGATTGGGGAGACAACTCTTTGATTGCGGTGTGCGAAAATGTTGCTGAAGAGACTGACCCGTCTCTCTCCCCCCGCCCCCTCTCAGTTGAATTACACAAGGGGTTGCTTTCAGATGTAAGGTCACACCCATCAGGTGGTGTGATTTAAGAGGGGTGGCTACTCGGGATAGTTGGAGGAGAGGGTCACCGTTTCACTTGACAGGACATGTGTTGGAATACTAACAGGACCTGTGTGTAACACTGTCAGGACGACTGCCTGATACTGGTGTGGCTGTTTAGTATTACCAAGACCTCTATCAGATACTACAAAGACCTTTGTGTAGCACCACCAGGACCTCTATCCAACGCTATAATGACCTATATCTGATGCTGCCATGACTGTCTAGCACAACCAGAATTGTATCTAACACGACTATGACGTGTATCAGATATTACGAGGACCCCTATCTAGAAGCTACTAGCAGCTCTATTTCATACTACCTGGACTGCCATCTTATTCGACTGGACTGCTGTCTTAAACTGCCAGGACCTCTAAACACTATTAGGACCTCTATCAAACACTACCAGGACCTGTATCTAACACTACCAGGACCTGTATCTAACACTACCAGGACCTCTAACACTACCAGGACCTCTGTCTAACACTACCAGGACCTGTATCTAACACTACCGGGACCTGTATCTAACACTACCAGGACCTGTATCTAACACTACCAGGACCTCTAACACCACCAGGACCTCTGTCTAACACTACCAGGACCTGTATGTAACACTACCAGGACCTCCATCTAACACTACCAGGACCTGTATCTAACACTACCAGGACCTCTATCTAACACCACCAGGACCTCTAACACTACCATGACCTCCATCTAACACTACCAGGACCTCTGACACTACCAGGACCTCCATCTAACATGACCTCTGACACTACCAGGACCTCCATCTAACACTACCAGGACCTGTATTTAAAACTACCAGGGCCTTTTATCTAATACTACCAGGGACCTCTGTCTAACACTACCAGGATCTGTACCGAACTCTACTAGGACCTCTGTCTAACACTACCAGGACCTCTAATGCTACCAGGATCTGTATCTAACACTACTAGGACCTCTATCTAACACTATCAGGACCTCTCTCTAACACTACCAGGACCTCAGTCTAACACTACCCGGACCTGTGTCTGACACTACCAGGACCTCTGACACTACCAGGACCACTAACACTACCAGGACCTCTATCTAACACTACCAGGACATGTCTACCACTACCCAGGACCTTCACCACTACCAGGACCTCTAACACTACCAGACCTCTAATACTACCAGGACCTCTATCTGACACTACCAGGACCTCTGTCTAACACTACCAGGACCTGTATCTAACATTACCAGGACCTCTAACACTACCAGGACATGTCTAACACTACCAGGACCTCTGTCTTAACATTACCAGGACCTCTGTCCAACACTACCAGGACCTCTGTCCAACACTACCAGGACCTCTAACACTACCAGGACCTCTGTCTAACACTACCAGGACCTCTAACACTACCAGGACCTCTATCTAACACTACCAGGAGCTCTATCTAACACTACCAGGACCAGGACCGCTAACTAACACTACCAGGACCTCTATCTAACACTACCAGGACCTCTGTCTAACACTACCAGGACATCTGTCTAACACTATCAGGACCTCTATCTAACACTACCAGGACCTCTATCTAACACTACCAGGACCTCTGTCTAACACTACCAGGACCTCTATCTAACACTACCAGGACATCTGTCTAACACTATCAGGACCTCTATCTAACACTACCAGGACCTCTATCTAACACTACCAGGACCTCTGTCTAACACTACCAGGACCTCTATCTAATACTACCAAGCCCTCTAACACTACCAGGACCTCAAACACAACCAGGACATCTATCTAACACTACCAGGACATCATCTAACACTGCCCCTCCGGGGGTTTGCAACCTTGTTGTGGTCGGAGGGCTTGCGCGGTCCCATGATCCCTTAGGTTTTGCTGGCGGGGGCATCTTCATCTCCCCTTCAAGTCTTCTTTCCCACACTCTTCTTTTCTCTGTGGTCTTCTTGAGGCCCACCGTGTTTGCCGTGTGGTGCGTCCTGTGATGGGGGAGAATAGGATCCTGGAGGTTGAGACCGCTGATGTGACTGCGGTGCATCAAGTCAACACACCTCTTTGGCCTGGACTTTCCCTACAGGTGGTCGAAGTGGCCCACTTTGATCAAGCGGCTGGTTGCGTGCATGCCCTAGCTCAGGCTAGACGGCGGCGGCTTGGGTCAAACGGTTTGGGAGCTTCTGTGGCAGGGATGCTTTCAGGCCTGTGTATATCTCCTTTGAAGTCCTGGTGCCCAGATATACTGGAATTCCGTATAAAATGGGCATCCCCCTTGTTGGGACTCGATGGCGGGTGGGAATCAAGAGAGATGAATTCTAATGATATACACCATGGCACCAAAAACAAAAAAAAGACACAGGCAGGATTCGGAAACGGATACGGACACGGATTCGGAACATGAGACAAGAACCCTTTCAGGCTTCTGGCCCAGCTGGCTGATTGTGGAGGGAGCAGATGAGGATAGACCTCTGTCAGGCCTGAGTCCATTTGCGATTGCGAAGGGAATCAATGGCCTCAGCAGGAAGCCAAAGAGCATCAAGAGATTGAGGAACGGGTCACTTCTGGTTGAGTGCTCTTCCAAGCTGCACTCAGAGATGCTGTTGAAAAATCGACAACGTTGGTTGATTGACCGATCAGGGTGTCTCTACACAAATCTCTCAACTCTTCGAAGGGAGTAATCCGGTGCAGAGATCTGAGAGGAGTGTCGGAGGCTGAAATCAAGTCGGAGCTGGCATCGTAGGGAGTGACCCACGTTCATCATGTGCTTGTGCGCAAAGGCAATGACAGACTTCCAACTGACACCCTTTTCTTGACCTTCTGCTCAACTTCTGTCCCGGAGTCGATCACGGTGGGCTACCTGAGAGTCTCAGTGTCACTCTACATCCCATCGCCTCTGCGCTCTTTCAAGTGCCAGAGGTTTGGCCATGTGAGGGATAGGTGCACGGAAGAAGAGGTGTGTGGTACCTGCTGCCAGCCACTTCACCAGGGTGTGTGTGACAGTCCACCACTCGGTGCCAACTGTGGAGGGCAAGCACCCATCATCGTCAAAGACCTGCTCAATTTGGTTAAAAGAAAAGGAAATTCAGAGAATAAAGACTGAACAGCGAACCCATTTTTTGAGGTGAAAAAGATTGCTATGAAAAGTCAACCAACTGTTGGGCTGTCGTTTGCAGCTGCAGTAAGGAAGCCAACAACAGTCAGCATCAGCGTGCAGACGGTCGAGTCCTCGTTTGCCAAGAGAGAGTCAGAAACCAAGTCGGTAGCCTCAGGCAGAACCATTGCATGTGACGAACCCCAGCAGTCATCGCCTTCAGATATGACTCGGTCTTCAAAGCCTACTCCCGCCCCCAGACCATCAGGGGGCAAAAGACCTACAGGCCCTACAGGGCGGCAGCAGAGAGTTGAAGTCGTTGAAGTTCAAGACAAGACCACCCCCTCCTCAAAATCCTTCAAAGGGCACCCTACAGCTGTCAACAAGGGAGCTGGCGGTTCTGGAGGAAGTTGCCGCAAAAAAAAAAAAGCGCCGAATATTTTATCAGATTGTGAGAAAAAAGCGGAGAGAAACACCAACAGATTTGCAGTTCTCTTGTATCTAGAAGATGTCGACATGGAATGATAGGAACTTGCTGATGAAGAGTTACAAGATTTCTTTTCCTTCACCGTATCTCTTTTATGATGGACACAACCATCTTCCATTATACAGTCTTACAATGGAATATCAGGGGACTGTCTTCCAATTATGAAGAATTGCAGCTGTTGTGCCGCGAGGCTAGGCCGATGCTAGTTGCCCTCCAAGAAACTCGTCTGAAGTCTGACAAAAAATTTTCACTTTCTGGCTACAGTTTTCTAAATCTACTGCACAGTCTGTTGAACATGGTGTTTCTGGTGTGGTTGCCTTGTTCATTCACAACTCTGTTCTGTACAGCCCAGTTGCTCTGCAGACTCCGCTTCAGGCAGTGGCAGCTTGGGTTACTCTCCACAAAACAGTTACTATCTGTAGTTTGTATCTATCTCCAAATATCTGCGTCGCCAAACGGGACCTCATTTCGCTCTTGGAGCAGCTTCCTCGACCCTTCCTGCTGTTGAGTGATCTGAATGGCCACTCTCCTCTATGGGGAAGTGAGAGATCTTCACCACGGGGTCTGCTTTTAGAGGAAGTGTTTTCAGAGCTTGATCTGTGTGTCTTGAATAGGAAATCGCAGCTTACTTTCACTCTGCTAATGGCACCAGATCTTGTCTGGATCTTTCTGTCTGCGACCCATCTTTGTTTTTGGATTTTGTTTGGGAGTTTGATGAGGACCTGCATGGTAGTGACCACTTTCCTGTGTTGCTTCGGTATACGAATGCAGAGAGTGAGTCTTTACCAGAATGCCTCAATTTCAACAAAGCAGATTGGGACCTCTTTGCCACTAAGTTTCCTATGGATCTGGAAAAGGACAAGATCCTGCAAAGTGGAGATCCGGAAGGAAGTCTTTCAGATTTCATACTGAATTGTGCAAAGTCAACCATCCCCACATCTTCCAAGAAGCCCCTAATGCCAAAAGTCCCTTGGTTCAACTGTGAATGCAAGGAAATTAACGAAACCCGTAAAAGAGCTCAACGTCGGGTCTCTTGCAGACCTTCAATGCCCAACATCCGAGTGCATCAGAAACTGAGGGCCAAATCCAAACACATATATAAGACCAGTAAACGTTTATCTTGGAGACAGTTTTGCTCAAGTCTCGCATCCAAAACACTGAAGAAAAAAGTGTTGAAAATCAAGAAAAATAAAGGGAAGAACACCTGCCCCACATCTCAAATTTTCTGACTCTTTAATAACAGAGAAAAAAGCAGTTACTAATCTGATTGCTTCAACCATTGAAAAGAATTCCTCCTCTTCTAACAATCAACCAGTTTTGTCAAAACAAAGCCCTTAAAGAAAAATCACCCTGCAGCTTTTCGTCAGACAACATGGAAGACTACAATCTTCCTTTCACTTTAAACAAATTGAAATCCGCCTTACTTTCTTGCAATGATTCCTCTCCGGGTATAGATGAAATCCATTGTAAACTTTTGAAATATCTTTCGCAAAAAGGTCTGCACACCCTTCTACATGTATGGACTACTGGATTCTTTCCACCTTCTTGGCGAAAAGCCCTTATCATTCACATTCCCAAACCTGGAAAAGATCTTTCTAACCCATCAAACTACTGACCGATAGCTTTGACCAGCTGTGTCTGTAAATTGATGGAGAAAATGGTCAATGCTAGACTCTTGTGGAAACTCGAAACCGACGGCCTTTTGGTGAAAGAACAGTGTGGTTTCCGCAAACATCGGACTACAGTTGACCATTTAATCTGTCTAGAATCTATGCTTCGGAATGCCTTTCTGAACAAACAACACGCAGTGGCTATTTTCTTCGACTTGAGAAGGTCTACGATACCACTTGGAAGTTTGGGATACTACATGATCTCCATGATCTTGGATTTCGGGGTGATCTTCCACTTTTCATTCAACATTTTTTGGCAGAATGACAGTTTCAGGTCTTGGTTGGCACCACTCTCTCTGATGTTCATGAGCAGGAGTTGGGTGTTCCACAAGGAAGCATACTGTCTCCTGCTCTCTTTAGCATCAAGATAACAACACTGTTAAATCCGTTCAACAGGGTTCAGACTGCTCATTGTTTGTGGATGATTTTGCTGTTTATGCAACTGGAAGCCTGTACCTGAGTGTCCAGCACAGGCTCCAACTTTGAGGGAATTCTGTTCACAGTGTGAGCATGAGGGAATTCTGTTTGACAGTGTGGGCACGAGGGAATTCTGTTTGACAGTGTAGGAATGAGGGAATTCTGTTTGACAGTGTGGGCACGAGGGAATTCTGTTCGACAGTGTAGGAATGAGGGAATTCTCTGTTTGACAGTGGGGGCACGAGGGAATTCTGTTTGACAGTGTAGGAATGAGGGAATTCTGTTTGACAGTGTAGGAATGAGGGAATTCTGTTTGACAGTGTGGGCACGAGGGAATTCTGTTCACAGTGTGGGCATGAGGGAATTCTGTTTGACAGTGTGGGCACGAGAGAATTCTGTTTGACAGTGTGGGCACGAGGGAATTCTGTTTGACAGTGTAGGAATGAGGGAATTTTGTTTGACAATGTGGGAATGAGCTTCAGTGTTGTCCAGATTGAAATGAGTTGACCCATCTGTAGAGAGAGGTGTGTATGTACAATGATGATAAGCTGACCATATGTAGAAGATTTGGTTGTGGTGTATTAATAACAGCTGTGCTTTTTCGTTGAGAGAGAGAGGTGTGTGTGTACAGTGATGATAAGGTGACCCATCTGTAGAAGATTTGGTTGTGTTGTGTTAATAACAGCTGTGCTTTTTCATTGAGAGAGAGGTGTGTGTGTTTGCACAGTGATGACAAGCTGACCCATCTGTGGAAGATTTGGTTGTGTTGTGTTAATAACAGCTGTGCTTTTTCATTGAGAGAGAGGTGTGTGTGTGTTTGCACAGTGATGACAAGCTGACCCATCTGTGGAAGATTTGGTTGTGTTGTGTTAATAACAGCTGTGCTTTTCATTGAGAGAGAGGTGTGTGTGTTTGCACAGTGATGACAAGCTGACCCATCTGTGGAAGATTTGGTTGTGGTGTGTTAGTAACAGCCGTGCTTTTTTGTTGAGAGGGAGAGGTGTGTGTGTGTACAGTGATCATAAGCTGACCCATCTGTAGAGAGAGGGGTGTGTGTACAGTGATGATCTTGATATGTTTGCCAGGGAGCTGCAGAAACTGGAAGATGAAAAAGTTTACCTCAGGACTTTGGAAAACGCCCTGAAAAGGTAATCATTCTGTCTGATTCAGAGAGAGAGAAGGGGGGGGGGGGGGGGGGGGGGGGGGGGGGGGGGGGGGATGATGATGAGGGCTGCTCTGTTGCCATTTCCTGTGTCCCCAGAGTCAGCCCATGTGTTCTTTGTTTGGGGCTGCTCTGTTGCCATTTCCTCTGCCCCCAGTCATCACATGTGTTCTTTGTTTGGGGCTGCTCTGTTGCTATTTCCTCTGCCCCCAGAGTCATCCCATGTGTTCTTTGTTTGGGGCTGCTCTGTTGCCATTCCCTCTGCCCCCAGAGTCATCGCATGTGTTCTTTGTTTGGGGCTGCTCTGTTGCTATTTCCTCTGCCCCCAGAGTCATCACATGTGTTCTTTTTTGGGGCTGCTCTGTTGCCATTCCCTCTGCCCCCAGAGTCATCGCATGTGTTCTTTGTTTGGGGCTGCTCTATTGCTATTTCCTCTGCCCCCAGAGTCATCACATGTGTTCTTTGTTTGGGGCTGCTGTGTTTGTTGTTCTCCTCATTTTGCCCTGACTTCAACAGTTGCAGCTCATAAATTAGTGTGTTTTATAATCAGAAAATTATGGTTTCTTTTTTTTTTTTTTTTTTTTTAAATAAGAATGAGATTTCAGCTGTTGTGAATTGGTTGGTTGTGTGTATGTTTTTTTTTTTTCACTGTCTTGTCTTCTGTGCTACTTCATTGTTGGTTGTGTGTATGTTTTTTTTTTTTTACTGTCTTCTGTGCTGCTTCATTGATTGGTTGTGTGCATGTTTTTTTTTACTGTCTTCTGTGCCACTTCATTGGTTGGTTGTGTGTGTATGTTTTTCTACTGTCTTCTATGCTGCTTCATTGGCATGGCAACCACAGCGCTCATTCAGGCACCTCATCCACAGCCACAGCCTGGCCTGTGCTGCCACAGCCCCAGCATTGGCAACCCACAGGGAGTGTTCAGTGTCAAGCCATTATGAGGCAAACCCACAGAGGAGACACTGCGCTGCTGCCGAGTCACTTCGGTTGTGATCAGTAGTGCCTGTTTTGATCCAACATACAGAGGACAGCCTGCTTAGCCCCATACTGAGCTGTACCTCCAGAGGGAGCACCACAACATCTGTCCAGAGACAGTCTCCATGATCTTGAAAATATGGCCAGTGATCCTGACAGAACCAAACCAAGGACATAGACATGGGGAGGTAACTGAAACAGGGGTCACTGTGAGAGTAGGACATGAAAGAAATAGTGACAGGTCTTCAGTGCTGACAGATGAGGATGATGAAGATATGCTGTGGATCTGGTCCAAGACTGCATGATAGGGCTGTACTCCGTGTACATAGTATATCCTTTTATACTTGCTTACTTGATACTTGATGATGTCGGTGTTTGAGACCCGTGGTTACAGGTCAGTTCACGGATCGGTATGTTGTCCCTATCTACAGCTGCTTGTACTTGCAAGATCTACTGATAACAGTTCGGGTTATACAGTGCTGGGTGGTTGGCCCAGTGGGCGTCAAGTCTGTTTTTATGTATATGCAGTCACGCTGGGTGTGTACACCACTGACTCTGGTAGGCTGTTCCAAGCCGACACCACTCTTTCGGAAAAGAATGAACTCCAAACGTCTGGGTGGGATCTATGCTTAACAAGCTTCTTGCTGTGGCCTCTGGTGGTGCATCTGTCGTGCAGCTCGAAGTTGGGTCGCTTGTGTCGTATATGCCATTTATGTGTTTGTAGAGGTCAGTCTTGTCTCCCTGGCATCTGCAGTGTTCCTGGCTGGGCAGCTTGAGGATTGACAGGCGTTCTGGGTATGGTTTGTCCTGAAGTTTGCCAGTCGAGTTTTTGGCTCTGCGTTGAACATCTTCTGTCTCTCGTCAGATGGTTTTCTGGGATGGCTGCCAGACTGAGTGGCGATACTCAAGACTGGTCTTATGAGTGCTTTGTAAAGCTGGTTGAAGGTAGGCTCCATGAGATGATGTAAGGATCGCTGCATAACACCCAGGATTCTGTTGGCCTTAGATGTTGCCTGTAACACATGGCCCTTGAAGGTCAGTTGGCTGTCCACTACCACACCAAGATCTTTCTCTGCCCTGGTGGTTGCTAGGGGATGTTTCTTGTTGCTTGGGTCCTTGCTCTTCATGAAGTAGGTCTGGTCAATCTCTGGGTGGCCTAGTTTCAGGACACAGCATTTTTTCTGGGTGGAAGTTGAGTAGCCAGGCTACTGACCACTGATGCAGTCTGTCCAAATCTTCTTGGAGGATCTCTCGGGCATTTTGCTGGTTGCTTTTTGGGCAACCAAATTTTGGTTTTTGGGCTTTTTGGGCTTTTTTCTGCAGCTTGGTCTCATCTGCAAAGATTCGGACCTCACTCTGCACCTGTTGTGGCAGGTCGTTGATGTAGATGACGAAGAGTATGGGGCCTAAGACGCTGCCTTGAGGGATTCCACTTGTGACTCGTGCCTCATCTGATTTGCATCCATTGACAAACACCTGCTGTGTGTGGCCACCACCGAGAAACGCTTCTGTCCATTGCAGGACTTTTCCCTTGATGCCATGAGCCTTCGTTTTGAGTATCAGTCTGCGGTGTGGAACAGAATCGAAAGCCTTGCGGAAGCCCCATGTATATTGCATCAATGGAAACCACCGCTGTCCACCAATCCAGTGTGTCTAAAAGTTGTGTGGCCTGGGGTGAGGCCATGTTTGTTCTTTGCATATGAGGTTGGTTGTTTGCATGTGCTCCATGATTTTGTTCCTGATGAGTGTCTCCATGGTCTTGCAAAGTATGCTTGTCAGCTGACAGGTCCGTCGTTATCGGATCAAGTTCGGCTCCCTTTCTTAAGATAGGTGTAACTTTGGCTTTTTTTTCCATATGCTTGGGGAGGTGTCCTTCATTCAGTGATTTCGTAAAGGTGATGCTGATAGGTAATGCTAAGGTATCTGCTGCTTATCGACTAGGCCTGAAAGGATGAGGAAATAGCTGCTAGACTGGTCCATTTAGTGGATAAAAACTCAGCTGTTTTTGTCCCAGTCTTCCCAGTCAGGACTAGAGCATGCTGAACTCCCTGTGGGAGCTGGTCAGGGCAGAACAGTCCCACAAAGAAACAGCTGTAGTGGGAAGTGACCCCACAGCCTCCCATCCAGGGGCCGTAATTACATGTCGCCGGTAAACGTACTTCTACAGCGAGATGACCTCCTGGGTACAAACCCTGTGGGTTCAGCGCAATCTACTTTGATATCCATATTCTCTGGGTTTTGTCTCGGTTTCTACCTGCGAAGTGTCCAGAAAGCAAAGGGTGAAGGTCAGATAAAAAGAGGGATTCCCTCCTTCTGCTCATGTCTTCAATAGCCCCCAACCTTCTGCGCATGTTTTCATAACCCCCAACCTTCTGCGCATGCCCACAAACACGCTGACACAGACACACACAAAGACTGAAAAAGCAGCTGAATTAAAACAAGTTTGATAGAACTATTTAAAAGCCGTAAAACATGATGAAGTCACGCTCACACGCACACTGACGCAAAGTAACAGTGACACACAAAGGCACGAAGACTGATTTAGCCTACACACACACACACACACACACACACACACACACACACACACACCAAGAGCTAAGCCAGCTATCATAGCAGACGAACTTGGGAGCTACAGACACACTTGTAGAGCAGGGGGCCGAGTTCCATGTCTCAGTCTGTGCAAATCAAATTCAATGTCTTCTTGGAGAGTATCTGTCAGCTGGAAGATGATGTGACGACGAAATCTTAACTTTGCGTGAAGTTCGTGATCACTGAACGTGTCCAGTGGCTTTTTTTTTTTTTTTTTTATCTAACCCACAGCGAACTCATGCCCTGTCCTCGTATGTTACCCACCCCACACACCACTGCTAAACACGAGGTTAAAGGTTACTCTCGACATACGGATCCACAAGTAACAGCCCTTTGAGCTTACATGAGGTATGGAGGTCACTTCCCCGTTACCCACGACATGTAACTACGGCCCCTGGAGTCTGCAGTGCTGACCACTTTTGCTACAGCGGCTGGTCTTGTTTCTTACCATGCAGGTGTAGGGTTGTTTGCAGTTTTCCTCTCAAGAAGGGATCATGGTAGTGGGTTTGTTCAGTGTGAGACTGTGGAGATGTTATCAGAATGGAACTTTAGGTCTGTGACAGTGAAGTATGCTATGTCTGGTTTTCAGCATCACCCACTTCTACTGGGGCCCCAGGAGAAAGAACTGCATTTGAACTTTGACACCGTGAAGTGAAGGCTTCACCACTGCCAGAAAACATCTCTCCATGTGTGCCTTTGACCAAAGACATCAGATCACATGGTATGGTGCGACCCTCATTTTAACCCTCTGCCTACCACATGACTTTGTGCTACATGATTGTATGAATACCATGCCAAGTGAGATAACTCCGTAGCACATACACACTTGCCATAAAGAAACTTCAATTAAAAAAAATTTGCTTTTTAACTCGCCTATTCTATAAAAGTATTGAAAAAAATTTAAAGGCATCACTCCATCCAAAATGGCCATTTTTCCCCCATATATGGTGAACTGGTACATGAGGAAAAAAATAACGAACAGACTAAGTGTACTTCAGTGTTCTTGGTGCTAAAACAATTTCCCCAGATCCACTCTACCCGCAGAATGTCATGGATTAGGAGCACAGAGTGATTTTCCAAGTCTAAACAAAGTACTGAAACCATCAGGAACAAAATAATGTCATTCTATATGGTCTGCACACTAAAGAATCAATTTTTGTTGTGAAGGGGGGGAAAAAAAACTTCCACAATTTCGTTACACTGGAGGAATCAGAAGAAGATTTGTCTTGTAACAACTGTGGGAAAAAAAAAAACAAGAACAGATTACTGAATACTGGACTTTAGATTGTGATGGAATTCAGCAAAATGTGCTTTTACACAAGTGCACTGAGGAATTGCCCCCCCCCCCCCCCCCTCCCTCTGACACACACAAACACACCCACAAACTGTGGTGATGATGTACCTATTGTCCGTCTCTTCTTTGCTTTCTGATAGACAGGCAGTTTTTATTTTAGTCCAGAGTTTATGTTCATCCTTTTAGCTTGCTTTTGTGCAGCAAAGAAAGAAATTTGTTTCTCACTAAAAGTCTGCCAAAATTCCTCTGAAATCAGAAGATAAAGGAGATGCCCCCACAGGCAAATCATGGACACACACCCACTGACTGACCCCGGTTTCCTGGCTGTCAAAACAAGCAAAACTTTTGGGGCTTCTTTTCTTGTAGCCTACCACTCCAGTCAACAATTAAAGAATCTTTAGCAACTTTTGTTTTTTTCGCATTTTTTTTTGGGTGGGTTGGGGAGGTGGGCCTAGCAGCAATGGGCAATTTGACGCCGTCATTATCATCGCCCAATCATTATCGATTCCGGCCTCAAAATCAGTCAGCAGTCAATCTTTATAACTAGGTCAAGATCGACGTCCGAATCGTCTCGCTTAAAATCTTAAAAAATATAGGCCTCAAGTATGCTCTTTTCATCACAAGCACACCAGAGAATGGATTCTACAAGTTGCATAGTTACTTGATCTGCCATTTTTCCCAGACCATCTTTGCAAAAGAAAAGCCGAACTGTGAAAATTCACAGCAGCAGAAGTACTCCACCAAAACTCTTGCAACAAAAAACAAAATGGCATCCAGAAACTTATGTACCTGAAGACTCTTCTGTTGCAGTTGCATTCTGGGATATGCAATGGTGAAAGTGAAAGTTGTTGACCTAGTATTCAGCAGTCGATCTCGGTTGATCCGGTATTCAGAAAGAGGAAATCTGGCGGTTGATACGGTAGGCAGTGGGTTAACTTGTAGCACACCGCATTCGTTAGTGTAAACTTCTGTCTGCAGCCATATTCTTTTGGGGGGGGGGGGGGGGGGGGCTGCTGAAAAATGTGCACACCTACCTTCTTCAAATTGCTGTCATTTCTTTTCTATTGTTTGGACAGTTATGAAATTTGGAGTGAATGTAGAGGAAGGAATAAAAAACATGCTAACACCAACTATTATGTGTTTTGTGTATGCTTTGATTATAAGAGAATAAAAGACATGCCTAATGGGTGTCATCGAGTCCTGGAGTGTACAGGGTCTTGCTATCATCTCTCAGTTCCCCCTCACCTGCATCAGCCCATTCCCACTCTGCCACAACATTCTCAATATCTTCACAATTAAACCCTAAAAACTTCATTAGAGTCCAAGTCGAAAAACGCCTGCAAGAATTGCTGATCGCAAGTGTCCATGTTGAAGCGTTACTCAAAAACGTTGACAAAGTTTTTAAAATTCCAGCAAACAAACCACATGGAATATGGTGCTGATGCAGGAAGGAAGAGGAAGTCTAAAGCCTGCTGTCTTTTCAACCAGTCGGCTTACAAGTTTACTATTTACTCCACTCCACAATGGGCGCGTGAGTGTGCCTGTGGCTGTATTGGCACAATGACACTTGGGCGCACCAGTGCGCCAATGGCGTGATAAAGGTTAAAGGGAGAATATTATGTTTTATGTGACCGTAGACCAGACTGCATGATGTGATGACTCTGAATTGAAGGGAGGAGGTGTACATGTTTTCTCTGTTAACAGCAGACTTTAACATGTGTTGAATCTGAATTGAAGGGAGAGTGTGCATACGTTTCATGTGACATAGAAACCAGACGACGGTATCATATCGTGACACTGAATTGAAGGAGATAGTGTTTGTATGTTGTCCGTGACCATAGACAGTAGACTGCATCAAATGGTGAGATGAATCAAAGGGAGACTGTGCATATAGTTCTCTGTGACCATAGAGGCCAGAATGCATTGCCCAATGACCCTGAATTGAAGGGAGGTAGTATGTACGTTTCCTGTGTGACCATAGACGCCAGAATGCATTGCACAGCGACCCTGAATTGAGGGAGGGAGGTAGTATGTACGTTCCCTGTGTGACCATAGACGCCAGAATGCATTGCCCAGTGACCCTGAATTGAAGGGAGGTAGTACGTACGTTCCCTGTGTGACCATAGACGCCAGAATGCATTGCACAGTGACCCTGAATTGAAGGGAGGTAGTACGTACGTTTCCTGTGTGACCATAGACGCCAGAATGCATTGCACAGTGACCCTGAATTGAAGGGAGGTAGTACGTACGTTTCCTGTGTGACCATAGACGCCAGAATGCATTGCACAGTGACCCTGAATTGAAGGGAGGTAGTACGTACGTTTCCTCTGTGACCATAGACGCCAGAATGCATTGCACAGTGACCCTGAATTGAAGGGAGGTAGTACGTACGTTTCCTCTGTGACCATAGACGCCAGAATGCATTGCACAGTGACCCTGAATTGAAGGGAGGTAGTACGTACGTACGTTCCTCTGTGACCATAGACGCCAGAATGCATTGCACAGTGACCCTGAATTGAAGGGAGGTAGTACGTACGTACGTTCCCTGTGTGACCATAGACGCCAGAATGCATTGCACAGTGACCCTGAATTGAAGGGAGGTAGTACGTACGTTCCCTGTGTGACCATAGACGCCAGAATGCATTGCACAGTGACCCTGAACTGAAGGGAGGTAGTACGTACGTTTTCTGTGACCATAAACATGAGACAGCATTGCACAGCGACCCCAAATTGAAGGTAGAGTATCTACAAGTCTGTGACAGTAGAAACACAGTGTGTAGATATATTTGTGACCACAGAAACGAAGGAACGTCTTGGTGTAAACTGGTGACCATGAACAGCAGAACATGCGTGTGTGTGTGTAACAGTAGAGGCAAAGTGCAGGGGTGGGAGACCTCCTGTATTGACAAGGAATTCCGTAGAGCAAATTTTTCCTTTTTTTTTCCCCCAGTGTGCACGTTCCATGATCCGATTCAGGTCTTGGCGCCACTCGTATTTGAAATCTGCCATCTTATTTTCAGTGTGTGAAGACCATATCATTGTGCTTTATATTTGTCAGGAAATGGAGCTGATTAATGATGATGAAGCAGAGGCATAGAAGATTGACAATGACTTGAAGAAAAACGAGTGGAGAGAAACGGATGAGATGGACGAATTGAATCATCCGTTCCAAAAATGGCTGCGGTAAACAAATGAAGTGGGTGCCGCTTACTGAGCAGTTGGAAGCTGGTGTACAAGTCAAATGGAAAAAAGTCGATTGAAGTGCATTCCCAGGAGACAAAACGTGTGGAGAGATTGAAGGCACTGAAACATACATCAACTCTTCCTGCTGCTGCTCAAGGAATGGGTCTGGTGTCTAAAGTTGATTCCCTGCTGGATGCCAAGATTTTGGACTTGTACGTTTTTAGCCAAAAACTGCTTGCCTCCGTCACTTGCGCCTGATTTTGATTTTGTTTAGAGTTTGTTCCAGACCAATGCTAGTGCAGACGCTGACTCTCCGCTGAATTTAAGCCATGTAAGACTGAAAAAAAAAAGAAAACAAACAACCCCCCCCCCCCCCAGGAATCCTCATTCTCGAACTTATGAAATAAGTGATTGAAATTTGGCCAGTGCTATCTTCTATTATATCACTGGTGAGTAATATTTAATACATTGCATCCTATTTTGTTTCGATGGTTTACTGAATGTAAGGTGTATTCTCAGTACTTGGTGTATTTCAGTTTCATATTTAGGCCATAAGTCATAGTTTGTCATATTAGGAGTCTTTTTGTATAGAAGTTACAGATTGTATTTGTGGTCATAGGGTCAAGAAAATCACCAGAAACAGAAGGGGGAGAAGTGACTCCTGCTTTAATAACCACCAATTCTTGTAAATGAAAAATAACCTGGAATTGTACTGTTTAAAGATTTTTTTTTAAATAGACCAAAAGAGAATATTCAGGTGACCCCCTTGGCCTTTTAGGACTGGCGGAAGAAGCTCTGTGACGTGTACTGTGGCAGGCCTATGATTAAAACTTCACATGGAAACTTTCTGGTACTTTTTGTCCTTGTTCATAAAATTTCCGAATGATCTCTAAAAGGAGTGGGATATCTTCTTTTTTTTTTTTCTTTTTTTTTTTTTTTAAGGGGAAAGGAATCATGTCTGTGATTAAAGAAGAAAGTGTGTGTGTATATCTGTGACAGAAGATAAAAAGCAATGATGTTCGTGACCGCAGAGACAACCTGAAAAAAATTCTTGGTCTATACCTATGACCTTGATCGGAAAGGAGAGAGTGCGCATACCTTTGACGATAGCAAGGAGCCATGTATTCCTAACCGTTGGGCAAGAATCACAGGTGACCGTAGGAGGAACGTGTGTGTGTGTGATTGCACCTGTAGAGACGGTGTGGTGACCACAGGAACAAGAGAAAATCACTTGGTGTTGTAAACTGGCGACCATGAAGTGAAGGGAGAGTGTGGCTTTGTGTTGTCTGTGAGGATGGGAACATAGCGTGAGTACCTGTGACCATGGAAACAAGAGGAAAGCAGTCACTGACAATGGACAGAAGAGATGGCGTCTGTGCGGTGATAAACATAGCGTGAGTACCTGTGACCCATGGAAACAGAGGAAAGCAGTCACTGACAATGGACAGAAGAGACGGCGTCTGTGCGGTGATAAATATAGCATGGATACCTGTGACCATGGAAACAGAGGAAAGCAGTCACTGACAATGACAGAAGAGACGGCGTCTGTGCGGTGATAAACATAGCATGGATACCTGTGACCATGGAAACAGAGGAAAGCAGTCACTGACAATGGACAGAAGAGACGGCGTCTGTGCGGTGATAAACATAGCATGGATACCTGTGACCATGGAAACAGAGGAAAGCAGTCACTGACAATGGACAGAAGAGACGGCGTCTGTGCGGTGATAAACATAGCATGGATACCTGTGACCATGGAAACAGAGGAAAGCAGTCACTGACAATGGACAGAAGAGACGGCGTCTGTGCGGTGCGGTGATAAACATAGCATGGATACCTGTGACCATGGAAACAGAGGAAAGCAGTCACTGACAATGGACAGAAGAGACGGGTCTGTGCTGTGGTGATAAACATAGCATGAGTACCTGTGACCATGGAAACAGAGGAAAGCAGTCACTGACAATGGACAGAAGAGACGGCGTCTGTGCGGTGATAAACATAGCATGTGTACCTGTGACCATGGAAACAGAGGAAAGCAGTCACTGACAATGGACAGAAGAGAGAGACGGCGTCTGTGCGGTGATAAATATAGCATGGATACCTGTGACCATGGAAACAGAGGAAAGCAGTCACTGACAATGGACAGAAGAGACGGCGTCTGTGCGGTGATAAACATAGCATGTGTACCTGTGACCATGGAAACAGAGGAAAGCAGTCACTGACAATGGACAGAAGAGACGGCGTCGTCTGTGCGGTGATAAACATAGCATGTGTACCTGTGACCATGGAAACAGAGGAAAGCAGTCACTGACAATGGACAGAAGAGACGGCGTCTGTGCGGTGATAAACATAGCATGGATACCTGTGACCATGGAAACGGAGGAAAGCAGTCACTGACAATGGACAGAAGAGACGGCGTCTGTGCGGTGATAAAACATAGCATGAGTACCTGTGACCATGGAAACAGAGGAAAGCAGTCACTGACAATGGACAGAAGAGACGGCGTCTGTGCGGTGATAAACATAGCATGAGTACCTGTGACCATGGAAACAGAGGAAAGCAGTCACTGACAATGGACAGAAGAGACGGCGTCTGTGCGGTGATAAACATAGCATGGATACCTGTGACCATGGAAACAGAGGAAAGCAGCAGTCACTGACAATGGACAGAAGAGACGGCGTCTGTGCGGTGATAAACATAGCATGGATACCTGTGACCATGGAAACAGAGGAAAGCAGTCACTGACAATGGACAGAAGAGACGGCGTCTGTGCGGTGATAAACATAGCATGGATACCTGTGACCATGGAAACAGAGGAAAGCAGTCACTGACAATGGACAGAAGAGACGGCGTCTGTGCGGTGATAAACATAGCATGAGTACCTGTGACCATGGAGTGGCCTGTGCAGCCTATTGCCCTGGTGCTCCTTCTTAAATATTATTAAAACATATTCCATCAGACGCTTCTGTTTACTCTGCTGCTGAACTTGCAGCTTTGGTTCTAGCGCTAGCAGATTCCATGAAAACCTTGTTCAGAGACGTTCCGCCTGACACAATCTTTGAGTTCTTGAAAGAGATTAAACATTTTTCACCGGATCTGAGATTTTACAGTGGAAAGATTTTTATCAGACTTTCGGATGGGTTTTTCAATGTATTTTAAGGAATTGAGTGAATGAATGACTTGTGAGTTGATTTTAACGTGGTGACAGCCCTGATGTGGCCCTCCGATCAGGTGGGCTATAAGCAACATTATCTTGTCGTATCTTGTAGCACTGAAGATAATTCAGCAATCTGATTCGCTGTCAGCTTTGGAGGCCATTGCTGGCTGTAACCATCATCCTGAACTTCTGCACTTTAAAAAAAACAAAAACCTTTTTACCATGTTGAAAGCGGAAGGTCACAACATTGCTCTCTGGCTTGGGTTTTCAGTCATGTTGGCATCAGAGGGAATGAAATGGCTGATCACTTGGCCAGCAATGCCACAACAGGGAAAACTGTCTGCCATATCTATCCCCTACACAGATCCAAAACCAAATGATAATGACTCTGTCAGAGACCTGACAGCACAGTTGGAATAGCAGACAGATAACAAACTCCTTCAGATCCATCCAGACCTAAAACAGTTCCTCACATCTACCTCAGGTGGTCACAAAGAAGAAACGGTTGTATGCCGAGTGCACGCTGGCCATTCATATTTTACTCATTCATACCTTTTAAAGAGTGAAGAAGCTCTGTAGTGCATTCCATGTCATGTGCCACTCACAATGAAACATGTTCTTTTAGAGTGTTGGTACTTGCATGATGTGAGACACAAACATTTTTTTTAGCAGATTCCATGAAAATGTTGTTCAGAGATGTTCTGCCTGATGTGATCTTTGAATTCTTGAAAGAGATTAACATTTTTCATGAGATCGGAGTTTTTATAGTGGAAAGATTTTCAACAAAATTTTGGGTGTGTTTTTAGATGTATTTGAAAGAGTTGTGTGAATGAATGACTCGTGAGTTGACTTCAGTGTGGTGACAACCCTGAGGCCCTTTGCGGTCGGCTGGGCGATCAGCAACATGACCTTACCTTACTATCTCCTGTGCAGTCATTGCCATAGTATTTGTCACCATTACCATTCTTTTGTTATCATTGTTATTATTGCAGCTGAGCAGCAGTTCCAGTTGTCACCTCCAGCATTCATTTTTGACCACTATTACTTCATCCTTCGTATCATCACTTATCCCTATTCCTTTCCTCTTTATATTTTATTGCTTGTTATGTGTTGCCAGTTAGTTAATAATATTTCCTGTTTTTGAGAGGATAGATCCGATCCTAAATGGGTCAGGCACGACATACATGTTATAATTTTTTTTTTTTTTTTTTTTTTTTTGCTGTCCCAACCTCTGCGCCACCTCAGAGACAGTGCACCCATGCCGCTCATTCCGACATCCCGTCCACAGCCACAGCCCGGCTGATCCCGCCGCAGCAGCCCGGCACCGGCAATCCACAGGGAGCAGTCAGTGTCAAGTCAAGTCGTCAAGAGGCAACCCACCGAGGAGACGCTGCACTGCCGCTGAGTCACTTCAGTGGTGTTCAGTGGTGCCTGTTCTGATCTGACATACGCAGGACACCACCTACTAAGCCCCTTACTGACGACAATAATTGCTTAGTCGCGGAGCCGGCGTGAGTGAGCTCTCCCTCCGGAGGGGCACCACCTCGTCCGTCCAACAATAGCCCCCATGGACTCGCCGATACTGGTGACCCCGACGGAACCAAACCAAGGCCACAGACGTGGGGAGGACATCGAAATTGAGGTCACCATGAGAGCAGGACATGAAGGGCCACAGAACTTGAGACATTTTTTTTTAATGCTGATTGATGGGAATGAGGTTGATTAAGATGATGCTACGGATTTTTCCATTTCGGTCTGAGACTACATAACAGGGCTGTACTCTACGCTTCCTTTCATAGTATATCCCGGCATCAACCAGGCCCGCAGCAAACTCAACTCTGGGTAGGAGCCGGTCGGGGCAGAAAAACCCACATGACTCTGATGGGATTCGAACCCACGACCTCTCAGCTGGGAGTCCGTGACGCTAACCACTTCGCCACGGCGGCTGGTATATGTTATAATTTTATAATTTTATTGGCTCTGAAACATCTTTCATCTGATCTAGGATTTTTACGGGAAGAAAAATTTTTAACGAAGTTTCTGGTGCGCTTTTTAAAAGACGTGTGAAAGGTTTTTTTTTTTTTTTTTTTTTTTTTTTTATATGACTTATGAGTTGATTTTAATGTGGTGACAGCTCTGATATGGCCTTTGTGGTCGGCTGGGCTATAAACAGTATTACCTTATCTATTTAAAGCATTCGCATTGTAAAGATTCTACACAAAATAATCAGGATTCATCGATCAAGGGAGGTAAGGGAGTAGGTAAACTCCAGAACGAAACATTTCGCTGCTAAAAGTCACTGCATACGGTAGCAGGATTCAGTCAGAATCCTAATATCTGCGGCCTGCTGACTTGGAGGTGGGGATGAACTGTAAACAATGAACGGGGCAACTTGCTGACACACATGCACACACGCATGCATGCGGCGATGCGCGCGCACACGTGTAGTTGCTCAGTTAAACAAAATGGAGAGAAGTGAATAACTATGGCCTGTCAAAAGGAAATGAAAGAACACAAATGATATAACTATGAGAAAGGGAAGGGGAAGAAATAGCATCGTAAGTTGTTTTTTCACCCTTAATTTTTCTGCATTGGGAAAATGACCAAATACCAGTCGTATGATGGTAATGTCGTCAGGTGATACATCGGAAGTCGGTTTTTCATAAAACCGGGGTCACCGCTGTCACACTTCGGCTTGTGTAACTTTGACCCACATCTAGTCAGTCAGACAGACGAGGGTTCTCCCTTCGTGCAGCGTTGACTCACATCCAGTCAAACAGAAGAGAGTTCTCCCTTCGTGCAGCGTTGACCCACATCCAGTCAAACAGAAGAGAGTTCTCCCTTCGTGCAACGTTGACCCACATCCAGTCAAACAGAATAGAGTTCTCCCTTTTCATTGACAGTTAAATCCATACACTATTTACATACGATAATTTTTACTGTCTTTCACCTAATGACACTCGTTTCCGCACAAAGGTAGTAACCAGGTTCTTGTGGACTCACAAATGCTTTTCTCTATATGTTGGCCTTGGAGCCACACAAAACCTCTTTGAGCAGACAAATTTTCCTGTCCTCACAGACCTTCATGCAGTCTGGATTCCTGGGTTTCAAGCCGTAACAAAACCTTCACAATCTCCGCAGCTTCATGTTGACTTAGAAAATGTAAGTTGTGCCTGTGCCCCTCTCCTTTGAAAAAAAAAAAAAAAAAAGGGTGTACTGTGTGTCCCAAGTCTGCCCGGGAACAGAGTTCCTGAAAAGAAGACAAACATGGATCAGTTGTTTTGTGTAAATCAATTTAGGGTGTAGCTTTAGCTGTAGAAGAATTGATCTTCGTTTTTCCTCTTTTCCTGTATTTCCACTGCATCCTACCTGGACGTTTGCAAAGCCTGTCATAGGCTGGTTGGGCCTTCACTCTGTATCTGTCACAGCACCTCCCATGTCGTTCTGAGAAGAAAAAATGAGGCATTTGCTGTGCAGTTTCCTTGATGAGATGGACCAAGGCAGCACAAGAGGGTAAACCAGACTTCAGAAGTCCTTGTCTTTTCAAAAGCTTGCATAAGTGATTTATATTTTCCATGAACATACTGGTTTTATACACCAACACACATGTAACAACCAAGAAGTAGGTGATGGTTCATGAGAGTCAGATGGTAGAGTTACGTCATGGCTGTGATGTCCTCATTCTCTACTGTTTCTGGACTTGATTTGTGAAAAAACATAGTTGAGTAATTATTTGTTTTTTTTTTTTTTAATGATCTAACTAAGAATATATATCATTTTGTAAGGACAACATGGACCATGTGTCAAAATGGTAAGGCAAGTTGTAGCATGAGTAAGCAATGATTTGCAACTGTACTGTTGCTGATGATACCTCTGTTTCTAGGAAGCTTGATGAAAGTGCGAGGGACTACGCTGTCAGTATGGCTCACAGAAGATCCACAGAGAGGCGCTCGACATTCCCATGGCAAGTGACTGCCTGATATTCACCAGATGCAGGTGTTGAAAGCTGCAGACATCATGTGACAAAGCAGCAATACTATGCCGGCATTCATCCAGCAAACCAACAGCTGATGCTCCGCCAGGACTGGTGCAGAGAGTGAACAAGAATGTTGACTATGAGTATGTGCTGGTGCACTTGGATATGGTGCACTGTTCATTCCATATGTGCTGGTGCACTTGGCATGACTCATCATCACTGTTCATTCCAGCTCATGCTGTGCTGATGATAATATTTGGTGAATGATACTTCTTATATATCCTCTTTCCACGTAGGAATTATACTTCATGGTGTGTATGCGAGAGAGACTTTTAGTGTGTATGTATGTTTAATGTGAATCATCGTTGTCATTGTAATCAGTTGTATAAGGTGTAATAGTGTTCTGCGTTAGTGTGTATGTAGGTTTAATGTGAATCATTGTCCTTCTTATAATCAGTTGTATAAGGTGTAATCGTGTTCTGCGTTAGTAACCTTAGGCTATGTTCATAGTAGACCCAGACCTGGCCCTGCAAAGCACGGCCCAGTCTCATGCGGTTGTTTGGTCCTTGGAAGCGTGCATTGTAGACCCAGACGGAGCTGGCTGCCTCACACAGTTGTCTGGTCCTTGGAAGCGTGCATGGTAGACCCAGATGGAGCTGGCTGCCTCGCACAATTTTCTTCGACATGTGAAAACCATGGTCATGAAAAAGCAAAAATTGACATTGTATTGGTGATGGAGGGAAAAAAGAAACTGTACACACAACACGCTGTTTTGCTGTGCACCCAATCACATAATATATGTATGTGTATGTGTGCGTGCATAGATGGATGTATCTATACATGTAGGTTATAGATGTGTAGCACAGAATTGCTTTCCCAATTGTAATCATCCAGATAATTTTATACATTTGTTATTAGTTTAATTTTAAATGTTGATTCTAGGTGCAAAAAGAATTAAATGAGTTATTTTACATTAAAAAAACTTTTTTTTTTTTGTTATTTTTTTTACTGTCCCAACTTCTGTGTTACCTCAGTGGCAGCGCACCCACACTGCTCATTCCGACACCCCGTCCACAGCCCAGTCATTCCGACACCCTGTCCACAGCCCAGTCATTCTGACACCCCATCCACAGCCCAGTCATTCTGACACCCCGTCCACAGCCTCAGCCCAGTCATTCCGACACCCCGTCCACAGCCCAGTCATTCCGACACCCCGTCCACAGCCCAGTCATTCCGACACTCCCCGTCCACAGCCCAGTCATTCCGACACCCCGTCCACAGCCCAGTCATTCCGACCACCCCGTCCACAGCCACAGCCACCCAGTCCACAGCCCAGTCATTCCGACACCCCGTCCACAGCCACAGCCCAGTCATTCCGACACCCCGTCCACAGCCCAGTCATTCCGACACCCCGTCCACAGCCCAGCCCAGTCATTCCGACACCCCATTCCACAGCCACAGCCCAGTCATTCCGACACCCCGTCCACAGCCACAGCCCAGTCATTCTGACACCCCGTCCACAGCCACAGCCCCATCATTCCGACACCCCATCCACAGCCACAGCCCTGTCAGTTCGACGCCTCGTCCACAGCCACAGCCTGGTCAGTCCTGCCGCAGCCCCGGCCCACGGCAATCCCCAGGGAGCAGTCAGTGTCAAGTCAAGAGGCAACCCACTGGAGGAGACACTACCGGGTCATTTTGATAGTGTTCAGTGGTGCCTGTTCTGATCCATACGCAGGACGATAGTGTTCAGGTGGTGCATTTTGATAGTGTTCTGCCTGTTCTGATCCATACGCAGGACATCACCTACTAAGCTGCCTACTGACAACAATAATTACTTAGGCACAGAACCGGCGTGAGTGAGCTCTCCCTCTGGAAGGCGCCACCACGTCCGTCTAGCGACAACGACAGAATCAAACCAAGGTCACAGACATGGAGAGGTCATTGAAACTGAGGTCACCATTAGAGCAAGCATGAAGGTCATAGAATCTGAAACTTTTTTTAATGCTGATCAATGAGAATGAGGATGATAAAGATGATGCTACGGATTTCCATTTCAGTCTGAGATGGCATGACAGGGCTGTACTCTACGCTTCGTTTCATAATATATCCCGGCATCAACCAGGCCCTAGAGATACAGACACCTGCAGTGTTGGTCAGGAAATTTGTGGAACACTCTAGAGACGCACCCCTTAAGAGGATGAAACTCGACTGTGTGGTCCCAGTCTTCGTAACCGAGCCCGTAGCAAACTCAGCTCTCGGCAGGGGCCGGTCGGGGCAGAAAAATCCCACATGACTGTGATGGGAATCAAACTTGTGGCCTCCCAGCCAGGAGTCCGCGATGCTAACCACTTTGCCACAGTGGCTGGTTAGAAATGAGTGATTTTTTTTCATGTATCATGTGATGTGTTTTAAGATCATTAACATTGAATTATGAGTTGTGACAAGTTAAAACTCTGAACAGAAGTGACATTACTCTCACACAGACGCACACACATACCTGCAAAAGAGAGTTATATAAGAAAGGGATCAAGTTAAGAAATTAATAATAAAATTGACCATAAAAATAGGCAATGCATACTATACACACTCGCTTAAACAACCAGACACACATACATACAGTTACTTTTACATGTAGATGGACACACCCACACCCACTTTCTTGCACCACCACCACCACCCACATCCACACTTCTGATCAGGTCAGCATATAGCAACAGTTTATAATGAAGAAAGTTATATTATTTATTCTGTAACTCTTTGGGCTTGTGGATAAAACTGATTCTTGTTTGATGTGTTCTGGATTTTGAAAACTGAAATGTAGCAATTCATAGTATTTGTAAAGAGGATGACTATGATTGTTCACAATCTTTCTTGCCTTCACTCTCACACAAGGTTCATACAGTTCAGTTCGATTCACCTGTGTCACACTTACCATTCTGCTGCACTTATTTACCAATCTGATTCAAACACTCGTTATTTCTAAAACGTAAAAGAAAACGTCAAAATGGATCGAATGAATAAGTGATTAAAAACTGTCAAAGACTTGTGAATCAATGTGGGTGTTTCTTAGTTTTTATAGAAAATGTATCCTTCACTGGCGTTTCCTGTTCATATGAATCGTATTGGATCTGAAGTTGAAGACTTGTGTGTGACGTTGTTCATTTGATGGGAAAAAGAAGACAGCATTGAACTCCTTGCCATTTCCTCCCACTTCACTTTTTGTCCCAAGCAGCAGAGAGAATCTCTCTGTTGGCATGATTAAGGTCATTTTTTTGCAGAAATGAATGATCGTAGCCTCACGGAAGCAATCAGTTTCTCGTTGTCAATGTTGGAAAGAAAGGTAACAAGTGTAAAAAAAAAATCATAGAAGTTGGGTCCTGCTACACGGCCGGCCGGGGGGGAAGTACGGTTTGCAGGACTGGCAAAATCAGGGCTCTCATGACATGAGCCAGGCTGGGTGCACAATGCACGGCTTTGGCCGTCACCAGTAAGCTGGAAAAGAGATGAACTAGAGCAGGGTTTTTTCTCCCGGACGGGCATTGCATGGCTGGGTCTGGGTCCACCATGCACACAGCCCTAGTCCCTGAAGGGACAAGGCCAGGATCATCTCCCTTGTGTCCGGTACTCCTGGGAATGGAGATCAGCAATCACTTGAAATTGTGTATCATGAAGACTTCCTTTCTTTTAGTCAGCGTGTTGAAATTGTGTATCATTCAGACTTTTTTTTTTTTTTTTGGTCAGTGTGTTGAAATTGTGTATCATTCAGACTTTTTTGTTTTGTTTTGGTCAGTGTGTTGAAATTGTGTATCATTCAGACTTTTTTGTTTTGTTTTGGTCAGTGTGTTGAAATTGTGTATCATTCAGACTTTTTTGTTTTGTTTTGGTCAGTGTGTTGAAATTGTGTATCATTCAGACTTTTTTTTTGTTTTGTTTTGGTCAGTGTGTTGAAATTGTGTATCATTCAGACTTTTTTGTTTTGTTTTGGTCAGTGTGTTGAAATTTGTGTATCATTCAGACTTTTTTGTTTTGTTTTGGTCAGTGTGTTGAAATTGTGTATCATTCAGACTTTTTTGTTCCGTGTCGGTCAGCTGACGCTGCAGAAAACACTCTTTGAACAGTTTGTATAGGAAAAGCAGTTTTACCATTGTGTGTGTTAAACGCCAGTGTGATATATGTGCTTGTGTGTGAAATGTGCCAGTCACAATGAAACATTTTCTTTTAAAGTGTTGGGACTTGCATGATGTGAGACACAAACATTTTACGGCAGATTCCATGAAAACCTTGTTCAGGGATGTTCTGCCTGACGCAATCTTTGAGTTCTTGAAAGAGGTTAACATTTTTCATTGGATCTGAGATTGTACAGTGGAAAGATTTTTAACAAACTTTCAGATGGGTTTTCGATTTATTTTACAGAATTGTGTGAATGAAACATTGTGAGTTGATTTTAACGTGGTGACAGCCCTGATGTGGCCCTTTGCAGTCGTTTGGGCTATAAGCAACATTATCTTATCTTATGTACATTGAGCACTGGATACACATGTACAGAGCACTACTCGCATGCATTTACTCTGTGTCCATGTAATGCTCACTACGTGTGTTTGCGCTTTCAATTCTGTGTGTACATTGAGCATTACATAGACTCAGAGTCAGTGCCTGTTGTCCCTGCCTTTGTAGACCCTGTGTACATTGAGCATTACACAGACTACGAGTCAGTGCCTGTTGTTCCATACATGCTTTGTACCCTGTGTACATTGAGCACTACATAGACTCAGAGTCAGTGCCTGTTGTTCCCTGCCTTTGTACACCCTGTGTACATTGAGCACTACATAGACTCAGAGTCAGTGCCTGTTGTTCCCTGCCTTTGTACACCCTGTGTACATTGAGCACTACATAGACTCAGAGTAAATGCCTGTTGTTCCCTGCCTTTGTAGACCCTGTGTACATTGAGCATTACATAGACTCAGAGTCAGTGCCTGTTGTTCCCTGCCTTGTAGACCCTGTGTACATTGAGCATTACATAGACTCAGAGTCGGTGCCTGTTTGTCTCAGCCTTTGTACACCCTGTATACATTGAGCATTACATAGACTCAGAGTCGGTGCCTGTTGTTCCCTGCCTTTGTAGACCATTCTCCTGGCTTTGTTCTGGAAACTTCTGTCATTTTTTTTTCTTACAGCAGTTAAGACATGCCAGATCTTTGTTTCATCTGGCAGCGAGTGACACTTGTTAAGCACTGTCCAGAGTGGAGTCTAACTGTCCACTCCTGTATTTGCCCATGTGGACCCCACATCCTTTTTTGTGGCTTACAAGATAGAGTTGACCCACCATGTCACAGTTGCATGTTGTTTTTCTTTTCTGGATGTTTTTTTTGATGGACGGAGTTGTTTTGTGATGTGACTTTTTTCCTTGCTGGACTTTGACAGTCCCTGAAAAGGCGCCGTGTGGTGGGCAGGGCTGCAGTGATAAAAACTGGATCTTGTGCAATGTTCTGTGTATGTGTTTGTGTCTAAGAACAAGCTGGTATCTGTTTTTGAGAGGAAAACACTACAAGGATATTGCGTGATGGAAACTCCCACCTTTTATTTTCCTTTTTAATCATGTTTTGTACATATTAATCTTTTTTACATGTTGTGTTTTCCAGTGCAGAATGTCTTGTTGGTTCATAATGGCTTCTTGTATTGCGTGGACAATCTGAAATGTGTTCCAGTTTTTGTGCATGCATACAAGATACGACCCAAACAAGCAGTTCATGAAAGGGGAGTGGGTAGATTGATGCAGCAAAAGGAGACGGGGAAAGGAAGATGGCTGTAACTTATGTCTGAGGTAACTGCTGGGAGGTATGGTACTGTGTGTGTTTGGTGGAGGATATTGCGGGCTGGTGTTGCTGTGGTGGATAGGTTCATGCTGCTTTTGGGTGTTGATGCCATGAGGGTGGAGGGCTCAGAGTCTGATAGTGAGATAAAGACTAAGATGATAAGGTGCTTCAAGTTGTCACTCTGCGATTACCAAAGTACTAGCACTTTGACATGGTTGATGTTGTGTTGGGGATGGTTGAAGTGTAAGGCAACTGGTTTGGGCCAATGGTGGCGATGTCAGCCAGGTGTTCAGAGATGTGCAGGATGTGTCACCTACATAGATCTTGGCACACAGCTGGCAGTAGGCAGTGTACACACAATGTTGTGGCTGTGACAGGGGATGTCTCACCTACATAGATCTTAGCACACAGCTGGCAGTAGGCAGTGTACACAATGTTGTCGCTGTGACAGGGGGGATGCGTCACCTACATAGATCTTAGCACACAGCTGGCAGCAGACAGTGTACACAGTGTTGTGGCTGTGACAGGGGATGTCTCACCTACATAGATCTTAGCACACAGCTGGCAGTAGACAGTGTACACAATGTTGTGGCTGTGACAGATGTCTCACCTGACTAGATCTTAGGCACACTCTGGGGCAGTAGACAGTGTACACAATGTTGTGGCTGTGAGAGGGCAGATTTTGAAATTGGGTTTTGAGCAGGGGAAATGTACCTGGTGACTTAGGTGTGGAGATTTTGTTCAGTTTAGAGCGCACAAAGTAGGTCATTGTGATTTTTGTCACACTCAATTTTGATAATGGGTTTAGTTTCAAAGGCAGGTTTGTGATTTTGTTCACACTCTATGCCAGTTAGACTTCAGGATCCTGTAGAAGAGGAGAGTGTGTGGGTGGAAGAGGCGGCAGGCGGTGGGAAATTTGCTATCTTGGATACATCCTTTAATGCTTGACCTATGTGGCAACAATCCTTTCCCTGTATGTTACAGAGTTTGTCTCCCTCCTCCCCCTCTCTCTCTCTCTCCACTCACACTTTTGTCCATGGGTGAAGTGGGCTGTGTTCCTTCCAGTGTGTGCTGTGAAGCAAGGTCTAACTACCAGGGTTATTTCCCCATCTCATTAATGCCTATGCATCAGTGTAGTGGTGCAGTAGAAACTTATATTGTGATGATTCAGTTCAGTGAATCGGATACAAGGTATGCATTTGTTCCTTCAGATCTTAGTCATAAATCTAGCTTGTATTCAGTTGTGGCAGAGCAATGGATGTAATCAAGTTGTTGATAGTTTAAAATTTGCCCAGATTTGATGTACCCTTTCCCATCGATAATACGTAACTGTAAAGAGGCAGTCGGTTTTGTCACGGTTACATATTGGGCACAGCTATATAAACGCACAGTGGATACTCAGAAGGGAAGCCTTCGGTGTTGCATGTGACAGCTTTTGTGTTCATCTTTTTTGTCTGAACCTGCTGAAAGTTTATCAGAAGTTCTTTCCACCAGTTTTATCAGTTCTTTTTCGTGAGATTTCAGTGGATCTTTTTTCTTTTTTGACGCATGTAAACTTATTTTATAAGTTATAGTGTTTCATAATGTTTGTTGTTAATGCATTGTAATTAGTGTCTCCACATATGTGGTGAGGCCATTACGGCTATGGATCGAAACACTAGTGAAGCTAACAGTTACCAACCCCCTACTATTGTACTATATATTGTATGATTGTCACTTAGGTTTTTCCATTTTTACCATGAGGTGGAAAGTCTGAATCTAGATTCGAGATAGGGATTCCGGGGGGTCGTTTCATTCATTTTACCATGAATCAGATGATGTATATTGTCAGATGTGTTGATTCAGTTAGAGAAGCAGTTTTTTATATTGTGTTGATTCAGTTAGTGGTGAAGCATTCGATATATTTTTGGTCTATTCAGTTAGTGACGCCATACCACTTTGAGATTCCAACAATCAACACTGTTAACGTATTCAACCCTTTTACCTATGATTCGCCTACTCAATACTATATGCTTTGTCCTTTTTCATAATGCACAGAGAGGTGAAATAAAGAATTTCGATCAAGGATATGCTATTGTTGTCAAAATTTTTTCATTCATTTTACTGGGCCCTCATTAAATCGGCTATGCCCCCCCATTACCCGTATTACAACACCAACACTCTGAAATTCAAATTTCTTTAGGGGTGTTACACTATGTTCAAACCAACAATGGACAAGTTATATGATATTATGCATTTTACCTATTCCAGAAATAAGCGTTTCATCAAGGACATGCTGCCGTTGACGACTTTTTCTACATCCTGCCCTGAACATATGTACATTAATCATATTACAACATAAACAGTTGAAATTCAAATGCATTTAGGGCTGTTAGGCTATGTGCAGCCTTGTGGACATGGACAGATTGGGCTGTGTGCAGTAAGTTAAAAAAATCATGTTGATGATTTTGCCAAATGCACATACCATAGTGCACCTTTGCCCAACCTGTGCTGGTCACACTATTACACAGCCTAGAAGGGGGGTGGACACTTACATCAAATAGACCCAACATCCAAAACTAGCATGTATTTTCCTCCACAAACATGAAAAAAAACCCACATATCACCCCCACCCCTACCCCTCCTTCCCTCCCACCCCCGAAAGATACCAGCAGATAATACACATACAGTACTCCTGTCTTGTCCTCTCAGAAACAGATACCAGCGGATGTACACATACAGTACTCTTGTCTTGTCCTCTCAGAAACACATACCAGTGGATGTACACATACAGTACTCTTGTCTTGTCCTCTCAGAAACAGATACCAGTGGATGTACACATACAGGTTCCAGTCTTATTCCTGCAGCCCAGCCCGCATAGCACCTTTTCATCAGACAATGGGTCACAGGAAAAAAAATTGGTTAAAACAGAGATGGAAGTGAAAGAGAATGGGATGAAAAACAGAACTGTGGAAAACAGAACATTTGTACATAAAGATTGCCAGTTTCTGGAGTTCTATTTAAAACATACATACTGGGATAGATGGAAGTCTGAAGAGTGCCTGTGTGTGGAGGTGGAACTGGGCAGGCAGCAGAGCAGATTGTTACACCTGTACTAGAAGGCAATGCCAAGGATGACCTCTGGAAGACAAAGATCAGGACATAAGCAAACTCTTGATAAGGGAAACAGCACGGAGAACTGGGGGTGGTCAGGGAGGTGAACAGAACAGTATGCATATGGAGAAGCGCAAGAAAAAAATGAGACGAGAAAGGGAGTGGAGGATGGTTTGAAGGTTGTCAAACGGATTATGTTGGATGAAATGGAAAGTCTGAATACAACAGCAGGAACTGGAGTTGCTCTACATTCATCTTCTTAATAAAGATCAGCACTTTCACCATGGACACGCAATCTCTCTCTCTCTACACAACAAAAGTATTCAGTGGACAGGAGTGGTTGGTTAGGACAGAATGAAATGGACACCACAGTGGAGTCCATGACCTCAGAAAGTCCACTGTGGTCAGTTAGGACAGAAAGGTGGACAGGGCAGGAAAGACTATGATCTCACAAAGTACAACAGTGGGTAAGGGTGGTCAGTTAGGACAGAAAGAGATGGACATGGCTGAGAATGGAGTCTACAACCAGTGGCAATAAGGCACAAGGCTACTCCTGTTCATGTTCCCACTAGGAGAAAAAATAACAGCTGGGGAAAATAAGAGAATGAGAAGTAAAAAATGCTGAAAATGAAAAAGAATATGTTAAGGGGGAGCCTGCACACACAAATGTGTGTGTGGGTGTGGGTGTGGCATGTGTTGTTCTTCAATTCAACCTCTTCCCACTTACAGTGATTCCAGACATTGTGTAATGGTGTGCGTGCGTGTCCGCATGCCTGTATATCTGCATGTGCAAAAGAGTGCGTGTGTGCTTGTGTCATTTCTTTTTGTATATGAGGGTAATTTCTTTTTGTATATGAGGGGTTGTTAAAAGTTTAAAGATAAATTCCTACTGGACAGCGTGATAGATGTGGGCTTAATGAACAAAGAAAAGCATAATTATTGCACATTTTTGGTAATGGCAGTGGAGTCGATCTATTATCATTTATGTGAAATCTTAGAACCAGCTTTGTGCACTGTATTCTTTACTCTTGGACAATGTAGTAGTAGATGACGTACACTAAGAGTTTCCCCACACATACATGAAATATTTTAATGTATTTGCTTCGAAGTGAATTTAAACGCATCCTATGAATTAAAGTTACTACCTCTCTAGATGTATTTTCACATTTGTCTTACTGAATCTTGGGCTGGACGTCAGGATTGGGTTGTAGACAGCTGTGATAATATTGGCTATTTGTGTCTTCCAATAACCTCTTGAAACTGTTAAAGGATACTCTAGCAATTAAAGTACAACAGTCTGATAGGTCTGGCGGAATGTTCCATGCAGTCTTTCTTTCAATACTGCAAGCTGCTGTCCGAACAGCTTGATCTACTTTCTCATTTGTTGGAAATTTAATTTCTGTCATAGTCTCACAGCGGATCTTTGGATTAAAAGACTGTAAGGCAGAAAGGGCTGACTTCAAATCACTGCACAGTAAAAGTTGACAACTTCTATGAAGAATTTAAAACATACTTTAGGGACACTAGAACAGCAACTAATTCTGTACAGTAAAATATTGACGAACGTTTGCCAAGATAATATCATTCCTCCACTTTTGATTTTGATATAATAAAAACTGCTCCTGTTCTATGGTCATCTAACACTGAGCCATCTTTTTTGTGAAAGGTTCTTTAAAACAAATTTGGTGGAGGACACTTTTCTTGTGCATAAATCAATCTAGACTGCACAAGAGCAGTGTTTAACTCTCTTGTCCACATTTTGGTTTGCTTACCATCTTTAGGAAGTTGAAAACTTTTTCTTGCTTTATTCAAAATATATTCAATATGTTGGTTCCATGAAAGCTTTGATGTTAGATATACTCTAAGAATTTAACAGATCTGATGTACTGTAAGACAGACCCATTCAGGGTAAATCGTGTAGTTTGGCTACGTTGATTTTATCATTGGTGTTCTTTGGGTTGTCAGGAACAAGTGTTATTCTCCCGTTGTTCAAAAGATATAAGGACGAGTCGACTAGATTTTCAATGAAACGGTTACTAGTAACCAACTGGCAAACCTTTTCCCAAAACGGGGAATGAGCATTAAAACCCTCCAGTTACAAGATACTTCTTGTTTCATCTGGTCTTAAGTGAAATGATCGTAACCATTCAGCATTGTGCTCGTCAGGTCCCCGTGGTAGACAAACCGACACAACAGTTAAAACGATGTTAGTAATGACCCAAACCCTGACTGCGCAGGAATAGGAATCAGGTGTGTCTAGTGGAACAGGACTTGGCACAGGGGGGTGTTTAGTTCTCTCCTTCCTTGATGTCAAGGCTATGATGATTTTATCGTTAGTGTTCTCCTGTTGAACTATTGGGGAAAATAATAGCCAGCGAGTTTAGGTAACTTATTTCTATGTGTGTTTAGGGATTGTAAGGCCAACACACATTTAGTTTTCTTTGGCAAGATTTTGCTTGAATTGGTCAATGGAAGTTATAATTGATCGACGGTTCCAATGAAATACCTTAAAAGGACTGTCTTTTTTAACATGTCTTTTGGCATGTGCGTGTGTGCATGTGTGAGTGCGTGTGTGTGTGTGTTTGCATGTACAAGCAAGCAGGGAAGGGTATGTGAGGGAATGTGATGTAACACCAAGTCATAGTGACAAAAATTGGATAAGAAATGTGACAGAAATGAAGAGAAGTGGGTAGAGATGGTGCTGAACCTGGGGACAGGGGTGGAGATTGAACAGAAGGGCTAGTGGTGGCCAAAAAAAGCAAGGGTGGGTCAATAGGGGAAAGTAGGAGCAGTTGCCTAGATATTGGGAATACGTAAAAATACAACAACAAATGGAAGACGTGGGAAATGAAGGGAGAGGGCAAGAACTGGATGGAATCTTCCTTTTTGTTTTTGTCAGTTACACCCCAAACGACATTTAGCGTTGGAGTTTTCAGGTTTTGAAAAGGAAACTGCAATCCTTATGGCCCAGCCCATGAATCGGAGCCTCTTCAGGTCTGTCAAACTTACACCAAACCATTGCACTAAAAAGTCCATCAGAACATCAGGGGGGAAAAACATTCAGTAAAGAATTAAACAGAAGCAATTTCACTGCGCTGTTGTTTCCAGACATATGAAAATAGGCTGTACTGATAATGACTGACATTTCACTGATTTTCCATGAGACAAAAGCATTTCAATGCCACAAAGAACAAATAAAATCAATATAAGCAAATAGACATCGGAGTGAGCAACACCCAGTGCTGACTCCTGGACAGTGTGAACAAATTTCATTGTCTAACTGCCAGGTAGCCCCCCCCCCCAACCAAAAACAAAAAAAAGGCTAGCGTATTATAAACTGCTGTAAGAGAGAAAAAAAACTGAGTTTCCAGAACAACGATGGGAAAACTGCCCAGAAAGGCAGAAAAACCACCAGATGACAGAAGTGGGAAGATCAAAAAGGTTGACAGGTTTGGGGAAGCTGGGGGAGGGAAAAGCAGAAGGTGAGGGGCGTTTGGCAAGATGTTCAGATTCTGCTCTGGCCCAGCTGACCAGACAGAGCCCTGTTAGAGCTGTTGGCACACAGAGAACACAACTGACCTCAGGAATGAAAACAAAACAAAAAAAACAAAAAAAAAAAACCTGACATATCATAGTGTACACAAGAATGTATATGAGACATTCTCAAAAGGTCGTTACTAACAACCCTTACCCACTTATTTAGCTATTTCTCTTTTAATAATTATTACTTGAAAATAAATCAGTTGTGGCAATCCTGGAAGTTTTGAGAGATACAGAAGATAAAAGGTAGATGTGACAGGCCTTATATAGTACACAATAAAGCATTCTGCACAATTTTTGTGTATAAGTTTTCATTTGCAAATGGGACAATGTGTATATCTGATGCGTATTGAAAGTCTTGTCATTACAAAGTTGAACTGCCTGTTTGTTTATCTGTTTAATTAGAATAAAAATCATTTTCTGACACAAAACTGTATATTTTTTCATTTTTGTGTGTGAAAAATATGTCTGAAAAACTGTCTGTCGGTTGTGACAGCCTTTGTCCACATATTGATCCAAGACACACAATGCTCTGGAATTTATTCGACAAAGCTAGTGCAGTAAACTCATCTTGAAACGGCTCCATGACCACATTCTGTGTATCATTATGCCAAAAATTAATCATCAAGTGAACAATTCATTTGCTGAAAGAAAAAAGATTTCCAGCACGCAGTACCTGTTGTCGACCATTTGTCACAACCGACAATTTTGGGTCACACTTCACCAACTTGCAACCAAAAAGCGAAGCAATACGATTTTTTGGCCATTTTCAACGGCAGAATGTCTTTAAGAACATCACACTGAACAAAGGCACTTTATAGCAAGGGAGAGAATATGAATAAAGAAAAATGAAGAACCCAGACACAGGTGCTTGGCGTGCACTGCTGGCAGAAAATTCTGGTCTCACTCCAGATGACGTATCAAAAGAAGCTACTGAAGCAGCCTTTGACAGAGACGCGATGGAAATACAAAGGTGTGAACATGGGTTTGTGGCAGTTAGCTGCTGCAGCCAATGTTCTAAAGGCTCCAGCTCATCTTTTCATCCAGTCAAAGGGCTGGCCACTGTATGTGTGCCTGTATAACCGCACTTTGTTCCCCTGCACCTCAAGCTCTGCCCCAACATGCAACCTTGTGGTCATCGACTCGTGCAGACATGGATCAGCGTTACTGGACGGCCAACCACTTGTGTCGCTGATGCCACTCGCTTGCAGTGGCCAAACTGTCACAGCTGAAGAGGACCAAAGTGGTGGCCTCTACCCACAGAGAAACTTCTCTGTCTGGGATGTTCTCTGTTTTGTCTTCTCTGTGTCTGGTTTCTATACAGTCAGCTGGATGGGAGAAGAGTACTTTGCAAAGGTTGACATCATCTTTGTAGACATCAAGTCAGTACTCATCAACTGCATGAAGCGGGAAAAGGGTCTTTTCTATTGTCCGTCCAGACCAGACACCAGCCTTGAGAGTGCCGACCTCCTCAGAGAGTGTGTGGACCATGATCTTGTTCCAGAAGTCGGCACCCAACACAAGACTGTGTTACAGGCTTAAAGCACCTTGAGTGACTCGGGTGTGTTAATTGGACTTCAAACTAATAGAAGTTGTTTAGGATTTAATTTCTGCACAGCCAGATGAAACAAAACTTACTTATTCTTACATGATTCTATTTGTTCATTGACATGGTATGCATTTACACATGTGTTTTATTCCTTTTGCATGCTAGGTATCTACACCCCCAATTTTCGTACAAATATCAGAAGTTTAAAAGCTTGTTAATTAGTAAGGACACAGTTTAGGTCTGATTTTGCGAGAGGATTGCATTTCTGATTTGCAAGAACGATTTGTTTACACATTTTAGGACTAATTTGCAAGAGGATTGCATTTCCAACTTGCAAGAGGATTTCTTTAGTTTGTGATCATATGCAACAGGAAGGATACTATAACTTGAACATGGGAAAAGATGAGTTGCATCATTTCTCTTTAAGAAGGGTTTATCTGTGTGTGTGTGTGTGTGTGGGTGTGTGTGTGTGTGTGTGTTTCTGTTCTTCAAAGCAACAATAATGAAAAATCATAAAAGGGCTTACTTTATAATCAAACCTATGTCACTGTGCACTGAAGTAAGTTACAACAAAGACATATAACATAACGCATTACCTGCACTGTAATATTACACAAACACAGTCTCAGAATCAAGCAAGAGGCCATTTCTTTCGTTTAAATTTCATTTCATTCACTTGATGTTTTAAAACAAAGTGTATTGGTTCTAAACATTGGACACAGAACATAACTCTCCAAGTATGCAAGCTATATAATCATCTTTTAGAATAACATGTAATTACAAATCTGGTATCATTTGAATAATAATGTTAATCATAAAAAACATTACAGATTTCTTAGAGAATCCTGTCAGATATCAGACTCGTTCTGCGTTGCAACAGTCTTCAGATTATCATTTTTTTGTCCATTGGCTGTGTCAGGTGACACATGATTTATGTACCTAATTTAGGAGAGAAAAGAGAGAGCAGTAAACGTTTTGCTTCATTTTCATTTTTAAGGAGGAAACATCTTTTCCTGTCTTGTCTGTGTGAGAATTAGTACAGCATGCAGAAACTGTATTGCTTCTTTTTATGTTGTTTGTGAGTAATTTTTGTCCGTTACTTTTTTGTCACAACCAACATGCATTAATTTCACAAAAAGGATACAGTGTTTATTGAGGTGAATGTAGATTCTTTACAATGAAAACTAGACACCTCTGAAATAAAGATAATGGCATGTGAATATTGGTCTGCTGCCGCATAACTTCACAAGAAAAACTTTTAACATCTGATGCGTGTTGCACGTGACAGTGGACGAAACAGGCAGGTTTAAAAACCAAATTAAAGAACCAAAACATATTATCTTACGATTATTTTCCAAACATGTTTGCCAGGATCTAATTGAATCTAAACAGATAATACAGAGCTTATCTATTATTACTGAATTTATATGTGTTGTTTTGTCCACTGTCACATGCCACATTTTGTCACTTTTGAAATACATGATGACATTTCTCTGGTATAACAAGACGAACTATCTTTTGACATGCAATTCTTTCAAATAGTAACTACCACTTGCTGTCACCTGAAAATGAGAACTGAAATCTTATTTTGAAAATTGAGCCCTCATGTCCCATTTCCAGCTTCACCTTTAGAGAATGTCTCATATCAGGCATTAAACAAGACTGCTGAGTGCACCTGCCTTCCACTCACTTCATCCCAGTCACATGACACTGTCCCACCATGGCTACAGATGCATCACATTGCAGATGACCACACCATAAAATGACACTGTCCATCACTACAGATGCATCACATTGCAGATGACCACACCATAAAATGACACTGTCCCACCATGGCTACTGATGCATCTCATTGCAGATAACCACACCATAAAATGACACTGTCCCACCATGGCTACAGATGCATCTCAATGCAGATGACCACACCATAAAATGACACTGTCCCACCATGGCTACAGATGCATCTCAATGCAGATGACCACACCATAAAATGACACTGTCCCACCATGGCTACAGATGCATCTCAATGCAGATGACCACACCATAAAATGACACTGTCCCACCATGGCTACAGATGCATCTCAATGCAGATAACCACACCATGAAATGTTCTACTGGCCAATGGCACTGTGCAATCAACAGCTTGTTGACAGATTTCTTGTTGATCAACTGTTACTGCCTCCATGCAAAGATTTTAAGAAGAAAAAGTAGCATATTAATTGCTAACAACACAGAAGTGAGTGATGAACAGGCACAGTAAAGACCCACACCAGGCCTACAAATGGTGGCTCCCAGTTCAAAAATTGAGCCAAATAGGGTTTTAGAAGAGGGCAAAATGATCAGCATGCAATTTTTAAAACGTAGGGAAAAATTAAGGCACTTCTTGATTCCCCCACACCCCCCCCCCCCTGCCCTGCATCTGCACAGAAAAATGTGAAGACTTAGCAGAACAAGGAGCATACACTGAAGACAGAGAAATGGCCAAGTCAGTACCAGAACAAGGACCACACAGTGCAGACAGAGAAATGGCCTACAGTACCAGAACAAGGACCACACAGTGCAGACAGACAGAGAAATGGCCTACAGTACCAGAACAAGGACCACACAGTGCAGACAGAGAAAGAAATGGCCTACAGTACCAGAACAAGGACCACACAGTGCAGACAGAGAGAAAGGAGCCTACAGTACCAGAACAAGGACCACACACAGTGCACAGAGAAATGGCCTACAGTACCAGAACAAGGACCACACAGTGCAGACAGAGAAATGGCCTACAGTACCAGAACAAGGACCACACAGTGGAGACAGAGAAATGGCCTACAGTACCAGAACAAGGGACCACACAGTGCAGACAGAGAAATGGCCTACAGTACCAGAACAAGGACCACACAGTGCAGACAGAGAAATGGCCTACAGTACCAGAACAAGGACCACACAGTGCAGACAGAGAAATGGCCTACAGTACCAGAACAAGGACCACACAGTGCAGACAGAGAAATGGCCTACAGTACCAGAACAAGGACCACACAGTGCAGACAGAGAAATGGCCTACAGTACCAGAAACAAGGACCACACAGTGGAGACAGAGAAATGTCCAAGTCAGTGTGACAGAAAAGAGGGAACTGGCAGCAGAAGAGACATTCCCCGGGTGGGGTGGGGTGGGGGGGGGGGGGCATAGGAAGGGAAGGAAGAAACAGAATGGAAGCAGATGCACAGAAAAGAGAAACCATGGACTCACACACTGAGGGCTGAGTGAGGATGTGCAGGAAAATGGGGAGCAGGAAAATAAGTGGAACTACTCAAGAAGGGGAGAGAGAGCAGCTCTTCCCCTTCTGTGTGAAAGAAAAGGGATGAATAAAAAAAATGTGTAGGAGAGGCACAGAAAAGTCAGGTGATCTTGGTGGGGTAGGGTGGGGCAACAAGGAGACATTATATAACTCCCCACCCAACAGTCCATTTTCTTCAGTTTTTCCACATCTGTAAACTCGGTGTAACAACTGTCAAGCTTTCTCGACAAGTTGGGCACTAAGTTTAAAAAAAAAAAAAAAACCACACACACACACACATACACAAAGAAAAAGCAGCATCACCTATGAGAAGAATAAAGACCTTACAACACTGCCATTATATTGCCTTTTGAGCATTGCAGCCATACTACAGCACTTCAGATTCTGCAGTGGCACTCCAAAAAGGTGTTATAAAAACGTTCACACATCTTGATGAAAAAAAAAAAATAATTTGCAATATCGTTTCAAAAAAAAAAAAAGGCATAATAGACAGACAGTATGATTTTCTTCCCATTTTACAGCTTTCATTACTATAGCCCAGCCAACTACACATGGTCTTTCATTACATGGTCTTTATTACTATAGCCCCAACTACACATGGTCTTTCATTACTATAGCCCCAGCCAACTACACATGGTCTTTCATTACTATAGCCCCAGCCAACTACACATGGTCTTTCATTACTATAGCCCCCAGCCAACTACACATGGTCTTTCATTACTATAGCCCAGCCAACTACACATGGTCTTTCATTTATATAGCCCAGCCAACTACACATGGTCTTTCATTACTATAGCCCACAGCCAACTACACATGGTCTTTCATTACTATAGCCCACAGCCAACTACACATGGTCTTTTTCATTACTATAGCCCAGCCAACTACACATGGTCTTCATTACCATAGCCCAGCCAACTACACATGGTCTTTCATTACATTACAACTATACATGGTCTTTCATTACTATAGCCCCACTACACATGGTCTTTCATTACTATAGCCCACAGCCAACTACACATGGTCTTTCATTACTATAGCCCACAGCCAACTACACATGGTCTTTCATTACTATAGCCCACAGCCAACTACACATGGTCTTTCATTACTATAGCCCAGCCAACTACACATGGTCTTTCATTACTATTACATGGTCTTTCATTACTATAGCCCACAGCCAACTACACATGGTCTTTCATTACTATAGCCCAGCCAACTATACATGGTCTTTCATTACTATAGCCCACAGCCAACTACACATGGTCTTGCATTACTATAGCCCACAGCCAACTACACATGGTCTTTCATTACTATAGCCCACAGCCAACTACACATGGTCTTGCATTACTATAGCCCAGCCAACTACACATGGTTTTTCATTACAATAGCCCACAGCCAACTATACATGAAAGACCCAATCCTATGATAACTGAATAGTTGACATGTTTCAGGTGGATAGTAAGACCCAATCCTACGATAACGGAATAGCTGACATCCTTCAGGTGGACAAGACCCAACCCTGTAGTAAGTAAATAGTTGACATGCTTCAGGTGGACAAAGACCCAACCCTATAGTAAGTAAATAGTTGACATGCTTCAGGTGGACAAGACCCAACCCTCTAGTAAGTAAATAGTTGACATGCTTCAGGTGGACAAGACCCAACCCTATAGTAAGTAAATAGTTGACATCCTTCAGGTGGACAAGACCCAACCCTATAGTAAGTAAATAGTTGACATGCTTCAGGTGGGACAAGACCCAACCCTATAGTAAGTAAATAGTTGACATGCCTCAGGTGGATAGAAGCGAGCTGTGCTGACGGTGCCAGGCATTCTGATGGACTGTTCTCTCCCAGATCAGATTAAAATAACTATAACAATGATAAATGTCAAAAAAAAAAAAAAAAAAAAAAAAAAAAAAAAAAAAAAAAAAAATGGAGCACAAGAATCCCTGGGCAACTAGACTGGAGAGAGGACAGCTAGCATCCACTCTTGACAGCATGTACAATTTTTACCACATGGTCCCTATTTTACACACACACACCCCTTCCCCGGAAAAAAAGAAAATAATAATACATAATCTAAAAAAAAAATTGAAATGCTGGCAAGTTATACTGGGTAAGAGTGACTAGAATATCACCTTAATGATCCAACCATCTGACATTTCCCATTCAATTTCACCACACTAACATTGTGTCCCTTATTATTTTGCTTGCCATTTTCTCTTAAAATATTTCATTTTGTTCTTTTCAGGCACCGTCTTCTCCTTGTCTGCTCTTCTATGTCAATGGAAGACTCTCCATTAGCTGACTGGGCTCCGCCTGTATGTTCCTGGCCTGACTGGGATCCACCATCTTCACCCCTTTTCCTTATTCCCCTCCCCTTATCCATCACCATCCACTCTCTCCCATCTCTCCCCTTACCCTTCCCTCCCCCTTCACACTGAAACCCATCTTCCACATGGCAAGTTAAGCTCAATTCTGGGGCTGGAAGAGGCTCGGCATCATACTGGAATTTTGAACTTAGGGGGGATAAATGTCGTGGACACCTACCAGCCATGCTCTGTTTATCTTGCCAAGAAGTCATGCATTCTGTTTGTGCATGTAAGCCTGTGCATCAATTAATAGAGTATGGTCACCATGGGTTTGGAACACAATTCCTTTCATGACAATAAAGCAGTAGCTACAAGCAAACATGAATGAATAAACATGGGAAGAAATGATGTGGCAAGAACATTAAGATTTGGTGCACGATCGCAGGTCATGATTTCTGTCTGTGGATGGCAGAACAGTATGCATGTACATATTTTACCTCATTCCTGAGGCACTGTGACTCCATGGAGCGGACGCTGGGGCTGCTGGAGGAGGGAGAGCACCATCCAGAGGATGAGGGGGACCAGGCACCAGTGGTGCCCGTGCCCTAGGACGTGGACGTGGCATCAGTGGCATCTCTTCTTCAGAGTGGATGTCTGTGGTGACAGCAGAAGGGAGGGGGGGGGTGTTGAAGACTGGTTCCTCATCTGGCAGACTGGTGGGTGGGTGGAGGTCTCTGGTTGACGACCCTCACCGGGCCACCTGACAGTGGCAGGACAGCACACACCTGTTCATGTGGGTTGGCACTGACACAGTGCCGGTCAGGCTGCCAGAAGTCCTGGATCTTGTTGTGGCCCAGTCTGACGCTCTTCTTCCAGTCGATACTAGACCTTCAATCGCTGACCGTTTCTAGGACCATCTGTCAAATTTTTAAGAGTAAGATTTATTTTTGTCCATGGTCAGTATTGCCCAGACAGGGGTTTTTTTTTTATCCCTATACTCACATACAGTTACTTCAATTAAATACAAACGAAACAACAATATGTAACACACCACCGTGGTGTTTTCGTGTTTCTTGTCTGAGACCCAACAATGTTCACTTGGTGCGTGAGATCCAACTTATTCATGCCACATACATTGCCCTGTTTGATGCAACATACTATATACCCCATGATCCCCACACTGCATGTGGACAAATAGGTATCCTTTTATCATAATATAATACAGACGCTTGTAAGCCCTATATTGGAACACTGTCACTAGTGATGCGAAAACTATTCATGTTTAACATTTATAAACAGCTAATGTGTCTGCTGATGAACACATATGTGACGGCCTCCCACAAAATGATAGATAAGTCGCGCAGGGCTGATCGCCGCTGCGGGCAACAAAGAGTGGTGAAGGTCATTTTGGGGTAAAATGAGATTTTTGCACCAACACAGAGGAACACCATTAAAACATATCATGTTTCACTGATTTTACCTGTTAAGCTAGAAATGTGATTAAAATGAAATTTTTTTCACTCCACGTCATCAATTTTAAGCAACACTGATTGCAAAAAGTTACTCGTTTTCAACGGATAATCAAGTGCACATCCCTCGCAGAGCCCCTGGCATGCCGCACTTCATTCGAAAGCTCAGTTTGTCTTTTAAGACTCTGTACACAATCTTAATTCGAAAACTCAGTAGGTCTTTTAAGACTCTGTACACAATCTTTTTAAATAAACCAATCAGAAGGCCTCTACGAGGCATTCAAAGTTGTACACACATAAGAAAGCCTTCCAACCAATCAGTAATCAAATACCGAAATGGCCTTAGTAACTCAGCTGTTAACAGCAGAGACGCTGCCTTTCATTGGTCACAGCTCAATGGAATCTATTGCGTTTTGCCTTCGTCGTCGCCTCACTCGAAAAATCACCATCATGGATCGACGTATTGTAACGCTGTTAAATTCATCAAAATCAGGATATATTTTCGATTATGAAGGCCAGGGAATTAGTGGCCTTATAAACGAATATTTCGCCACCAGCAATAGCAATGAATAGGAATATTTTGATTTCGATTTCAACGAAGAAACTGACAGCGAAGCAGACAATGGGATTTCCCCATCAACTTCGACCGGCGTGTGTCGGTCTCAGCCTGTTTGACTCGAAATCGAAGACGAAAAAAAAAGAAAACGAGGAGCCAGTTGTACGAACTGAACAAAGTGCAGATCTGTCAGCTATAATGCTATCACGATAATGCCAAAAATTTGGTGACAGCGACGTATGCAACAGATACAGGCATGAACTGCAATGGGCAGCCTCTGCCAGATCTGCAAATGGCAGAACAGTTTTCCTGTAACTGCATGCAGATTAAAATGATCATTTAATGCATTCCAGCTGCTGATGGCCAACATATGTGTGTGTGTGCATGTTTGTGGAGAGGAGAGGGAGCACAGGTTTTGATCATTGGGATATAGTGTGTGTGTGTGTGTGTGTGTATGTGTGTGTGTGTGTGTGTGTGTGTGTGTGTGTGAAGTCAAAATGATCTTTACTGAGGGTAAAGGAATAAGCTATACAGCTTTTTTACATCCTGCCCTCCAAAACAATAAGAAAAGGGCATCATAAGGCAGCATAAAAAAAAAAAAACAACAAAAAAAACAAAACATCATAAGGCAAACATCCAAAGACTAATCATTTCAAGGAAAACAACATGGGCATGCAAACAGTATCAACTGAAAATTACTTTAGACTGAGAGGAACCACGCACACCCACACACACACATCCACACAATGAATACATACAGAAGTTAAACAGACACATAAAGTACACCATGTGTATATACAACTGTGTGTGTGTGTGCGTGTGTGAGAGGACAAGAGAGATTCCACCCAGGCAACTGAAAAGGAAGAAGGAAGAATAATGCACAAGCAATTGTTTTCTGATAAGGTATGTTTGTTAATTATGAGTACATGCTGTTTTTATCATAGGATGTCATGAATCATGAGTCCAGTATGTGTGGACACACAGTGCTAGAGAGCTACCTTTTTTCCTTCCAAGAACCCACCTTTTTTTTTTTTAAAACGCTGGGCAAAATGAAACTAGAAAATACATATTAATTCAATCAACTGTGATCAGTGTATCTGTGCTAAGATAACATAAAAAAACAAAAGTATCTACTACATAAGAAAAATCAGATTTTTTTCTCATTTTCCAGCGCCCTGAACAGCCATTAAATACACTAATATATATTTGACTGGGGATAACATTCAATTATTAAAGTGTTTGCAATGATTATTTTGATGGTTTCCCACATTTTCATAAGTTTACAGCAAAATTAAACCTTGGTTGCTCAGGGAAAAATGGTTGCAGAAAGTAGGGAAACTTTGAAGCCATTTTTCTTAAAATGGCTACCGTGTTAATGGGACTCTTTGAAGGGTCATAAACTTTTTCATTTTTAACATACAGAAATTCTTTATATATCACTGGAAAGATCTTTTTCTCCTCTTTCTGTTGCTATACATATCTTAATAAGTTCAAAATGCGACTTGTCTATCATTTTGTGGGAGTTGGTCACATGTGTACACAGACATATAAAGTGCATTCAATGGGTGACGAGTCATCCACCACTGTCCAGTCATCTTTGTCAAATATCAGTCTATTAACCCTTTCACCGCCATGGGCGCTTTTAGATAAAAAGCCAGCAATAAACGTCATAGTTGGGGGATGGTCTGGCCCATGCTCACAGCCATTTGCTTTGTCAGAACACTATTCAGTTCAGTGTTTTATTGACTTTATTCCGATTGTTTTTCCATTCACTATGACGTCACCACCAAGCACTTTACGTACTCGACCTTGCCGTACATTTACCACAGATCAAGTGCTGGGAATATTGAATAGACAGTTGGTTGTTCCTAATACAGATGAGAAGACCCAGACAGTCACGAGTAAAGAACGATAGTGAGGGCTTGACCGAATTATTCCAACGTGAAGCGTTGGACCGTTGCCAACTTGTTATGAGAGGCTGATAAGACGCCCACTTACTACCCTACCGCGTGTGCCCCAGTGTTTTTGCGTTGAGCCAGCCAGCACTGACTGACTGTTCACTAACTCTATATGTGAGGGAGCCAACTAAGACTTTAGGCAAACGAACTTCACACACACGCTGTGGGCCCACTCTCGCTGGTCGAGGTTGAAGGGGGCGTGGCCAACTGACTCGTGAGAGGCGAGTATCACAGACGTCTTTCGAGTGGGTGTACAGCTGATTATATAGATCAACTGAATGACAAGGGTTCAGAGACCAACAGGCACATGAATGACTTTGTGTTCATAAAAAAAAAAAAAATATATATATATATATTACTGTTGAGAGTGAAAGGACGTGTGTGTGTGTGTGTGTGTGTGTGTGTGTGTGTGTGTGTGTGTGTGTGTGTGTGTTTTTCTTTCTTACATGTGTGTGTGTTAGTTCCATTCTTTGTACATGTGTACCAGTTAGGTGTAAGTGTGTGTGTGTGTGTGTGTGTGTGTGTGTGTGTGTGTGTGTGTGTGCTCCCTGCTATTGGAGTAGTTGTATTTGTGGCTGTTTCATGCACTTTTCTGTTGGAAATACCATACTTTCTGGTCTTCAGTTGTGAGTGGAGTATTTTTCCTCCATTGTTGAGAGTTTGTGGCATTCTTTCTTTATTTTTTACGCTTAGAAGAAACATAACATTCTTTTTTTATTTTGCATTTTTTTTTGCACTTGAAATCACTAAAAAAATTGAAATTGTTGTTGACTTACCATTACTAACATGTTATGATATAATAAAAGTACAGTGTATCTCCTCCATTTTACAAAAATAGCATGAGAATTGGTTGTTTAGTTCCAGAGATATCCGCATGGCTGGACATCGTGAGCTCAGCCCAGTTTCCTTGCAAACTTCAAGTAGTTGCACATTGGTTGTTTGTGTGCGTATCTCAGGGTCCTCACCCAAGATGATTAAAAAAAAAAATCGAATGAGATCACCCAGGCGTAGCCACTAACACACACCCGGGGTACATGGGTAGCTCTGCAATGTTGATGCCTCTCAGATTGTGCTGGACACACTGTTGGCCACCTGGTGTATGTGAACACTCCCGCCGCACACAGCCCCCCCCCCCCCCCCCCCCCCAATCAGCCTGGAGCTCTACATGTTACTTGCCTCTGCCAACAGTTTTGGCCCTTGACAAGTCTGGATGACCGTGGGCTTGTTCACTCTCTGCACCAGTCCTGGCGGGAGCATCAGCTGTTGGTTCGCTGGATGAATGCCGGCATAGTATCGCTGCTTTGTCACATGATGTCCGCAGCTTTCAACAGCTGCATCTGGTGAATATCAGGCAGCCACTTGCCGTGGGAATGTCAGCGCCTCTCTGTGGATCTTCTGTGAGCCATACTGACAGCGTAGTCCCTCGCACTTTCATCAAGCTTCCTAGAGAAACAGAGTTATCATCAGCAACAGTTACTACAGGCACAAATCACTGTATACTCATGCTACCACTTGCCTTACCATTTTGACACATCAACTATGTTGTCCTTACAAAATGACGTAATTCTCATACATCTCTACTATCTGACTCTCATAAACTGTGACCCACTTCTTGGTTGTTAAATGTGAGAGTGGTGTATAAAACCAGTATGTTTATGTGGAAAACACATAAATCACTTATGCAAGGCACTTGTGCCTTGGTCCATTCATCAAGGAAACTGAGCAGCTTGCATAGGTATGGTAAGGCAAGGTAAGGTAAGGTGATGAGGCAAGGTAAGGTAAGGTAATGAGGCAAGGTAAGGTAAGGTGATGAGGGCAAGGTAAGGTGATGAGGCAAGGTAAGGTGATGAGGCAAGGTAAGGTAAGGTAATGAGGCAAGGTAAGGTTTAAGGTAATGAGGCAAGGTAAGGTAAGGTGATGAGGCAAGGTAAGGTAAGGTGATGAGGCAAAGTAAGGTGATGAGGCAAGGTAAGGTAAGGTAATGAGGCAAGGTAAGGTAAGGTGATGAGGCAAGGTAAGGTGATGAGGCAAGGTAAGGTGATGAGGCAAGGTAAGGTAAGGTAATGAGGCAAGGTAAGGTGATGAGGCAAGGTAAGGTAAGGTAATGAGGCAAGATAAGGTAATGAGGCAAGGTAAGGTGATGAGGTAAGGTAAGGTAAGGTAATGAGGTAAGGTAAGGTAATGAGGCAAGGTAAGGTGATGAGGCAAGGTAAGGTGATGAGGAGGCAAGTAAGGTAAGGTAATGAGGCAAGGTAAGGTAAGGTAATGAGGCAAGGTAAGGTAATGAGGCAAGGTAAGGTGATGAGGCAAGGCAAGGCAAGGTAATGAGGCAAGGTAAGGTAATGAGGCAAGGTAAGGTAAGGTAAGGTAATGAGGCAAGTAAGGTAAGGTAATGAGGCAAGGTAAGGTAAGGGGATGAGGCTAGGTAAGGTAAGGTGATGAGGCTAGGTAAGGTAAGGTGATGAGGTAAGGTAAGGTAAGGTGATGAGGCAAGTTAAGGTAAGGTAATGAGGCAAGGTAAGGTAAGGTGATGAGGCAAGGTAAGGTAGGTGATGAGGCTAGGTAAGGTAAGGTGATGAGGTAAGGTAAGGTAAGGTAATGAGGCAAGGTAAGGTAAAGTAATGAGGCAAGGTAAGGTAAGGTGATGAGGCAAGGTAAGGTAAGGTGATGAGGAGGAGGCAAGGTAAGGTGATGAGGCAAAGGTGATGAGGCAAGGTAAGGTNGATGCCTCTCAGATTGTGCTGGGACACACTGTTGGCCACCTGTGTATGTGAACACTCCCGCCGCACAGCCCCCCCCCCCCCCCCCCCCCCCCCCCCCCCCCCCCCAGCCTGGAGCTCTACATGTTACTTGCCTCTGCCAACAGTTTTTGGCCGTTGACAAGTCTGGATGACCGTGGGCTTGTTCACTCTCTGCACCAGTCCTGGCGGAGCATCAGCTGTTGGTTCGCTGGATGAATGCCGGCATAGTATCGCTGCTTTGTCACATGATGTCCGCAGCTTTCAACAGCTGCATCTGGTGAATATCAGGCAGCCACTTGCCGTGGGAATGTCAAGCGCCTCTCTGTGGATCTTCTGTGAGCCATACTGACAGCGTAGTCCCTCGCACTTTCATCAAGCTTCCTAGAAACAGAGTTATCATCAGCAAACAGTTACTACAGGCACAAATCACTGTATACTCATGCTACCACTTGCCTTACCATTTTGACACATCAACTATGTTGTCCTTACAAAATGACGTAATTCTCATACATCTCTACTATCTGACTCTCATAACTGTGACCCACTTCTTGGTTGTTAAATGTGAGTTGGTGTATAAAAACCAGTATGTTTATGTGGAAAACATAAATCACTTATGCAAGGCACTTATGCCTTGGTCCATTTCATCAAGGAAACTGAGCAGCTTGCATAGGTATGGTAAGGCAAGGTAAGGTAAGGTGATGAGGCAAGGTAAGGTAAGGTGATGAGGCAAGGTAAAGGTGATGAGGCAAGGTAAGGTAAGGTAATGAGGCAAGGGTAAGGTAAGGTGATGAGGCAAGGTAAGGTAAGGTAATGAGGCAAGGTAAGGTAAGGTAATGAGGCAAGGTAAGGTAAGGTAATGAGGCAAGGTAAGGTAAGGTGATGAGGCAAGGTAAGGTAAGGTGATGAGGCAAAGTAAGGTGATGAGGCAAGGTAAGGTAAGGTAATGAGGCAAGGTAAGGTAAGGTGATGAGGCAAGGTAAGGTAAGGTGATGAGGCAAGGTAAGTAAGGTAATGAGGCAAGGTAAGGTAAGGTGATGAGGCAAGGTAAGGTAAGGTATGAGGCAAGGTAAGGTAAGGTGATGAGGCAAGGTAAGGTAAGGTGATGAGGCAAGGTAAGGTGATGAGGCAAGGTAAGGTAAGGTAATGAGGCAAGGTAAGGTAAGGTGATGAGGCAAGGTAAGGTGATGAGGCAAGGTAAGGTGATGAGGCAAGGTAAGGTAAGGTAATGAGGCAAGGTAAGGTATGATGAGGCAAGGTAAGGTAAGGTAATGAGGCAAGATAAGGTAATGAGGCAAGGTAAGGTGATGAGGTAAGGTAAGGTAATGAGGTAAGGTAAGGTAATGAGGCAAGGTAAGGTGATGAGGCAAGGTAAGGTGATGAGGCAAGGTAAGGTAAGGTAAGGTAATGAGGCAAGGTAAGGTAAGGTAATGAGGCAAGGTAAGGTAATGAGGCAAGGTAAGTAATGAGGCAAGGCAAGGTAAGGTAATGAGGCAAGGTAAGGTAAGGTGAGGCAAGGTAAGGTAAAGGTAAGGTAATGAGGCAAAGTAAGGTAAGGTGATGAGGCAAGGTAAGGTAAGGGGATGAGGCAAGGTAAGGTAAGGTGATGAGGCTAGGTAAGGTAAGGTGATGAGGTAAGGTAAGGTAAGGTGATGAGGCAAGTAAGGTAAGGTAATGAGGCAAGGTAAGGTAAGGTGATGAGGCAAGGTAAGGTAGGGTGATGAGGCTAGGTAAGGTAAGGTGATGAAGGTAAGGTAGGTAAGGTAAGGTAATGAGGCAAGGTAAGGTAAAGTAATGAGGCAAGGTAAGGTAAGGTGATGAGGCAAGGTAAGGTAAGGTGATGAGGCAAGGTAAGGTAAGGTGATGAGGCAAGGTAAGGGATGAGGCAAGGTAAGGTAACGAGGCAAGGTAAGGTAAGGTAAGGTAAGGTAAGGTAAGGGTAAGGAGGCAAGGTAAGGTAAGGTAGGTAAGTAAGGTGATGAGGCAAGTAAGGCAAGGCAAGGCAAGGTAATGAGGCAAGGTAAGGTAAGGCAAGGCATGGCAAGGCAAGGCGATGATGAGGCAAGATAAGGTAAGGCAAGGTAAGGTAAGGTAAGGTGATGAGGCAAGGTAAGGCAAGGCAAGGCAAGGCAAGGCAAGGCAATGTTGCTGACCATAAAAGCCATATCAGGGCTGTCACCACATTGAAGTCAACTCACAAGTCATATATAAAAAAGAAAAAAAAAAAAAAATCACACCACCTTTTAAAATACACGCAAGAATATGCCTGAAATTTCATTAAACATCTTTGTTCTATAAAATCTGAGATCAGATGACAAATATTAATCTCTTTCAGCCTGCACTAAAACTTAGGGTGTTAACACCAACCAAAGCTGAAAATTCTAACAGTGGTAGTGATCACTACCAACATTATACCTACCGCAATTATCAGTATTATTTTTTGCTTACAATGAATGCTGCTATTTCTAGGACTGCTATTCCTGGTGGTGCTAGGCCACTACTCTTACCCCCTGCCCCCTCTTTTTTTTTCATTCAAATAATTGGAGAAGTGCCAGTGAATTGGAGCAGTACAAGCGCACAGAAAGAGGGCAGTGCGCAAAGAGTTTTATCCGCACAGTCACATGTCAATCTCTCAGTATCACAAGTATGAATGGCTGCAGTTGCCCTAAACTCAAAAGAAAATGGAAGAACACAAGGACTGTGTTTATCGCAGCCACTGTCATAAACATAATGACTGATAAGCAACTGAAAGTTGCAGTTTTATCTTAAGCTCAGGAAGAGACACACTTCCCATGGAGAAAAGAAGTACATTAACACACAGAGTAATAAGCAGACAACAAAGTAAGCCCGCCCTTTATCTCTCCCAACACCCAAATCCCCACCCCCACCCCATCCTTCACACACACACACACACACACACACACACACACACACACACACGCTCACACGGTAAGCACAATCACATGTCGACACAAAAGAAAAGTAATTTGAAGTTGGTAATAGTGAAAAATAAGTGATGCAATATTTATTAAGGTCAATTTCCACACTGTTTTCAATATCACCTTTCAGACTCAGTACATCTTTCAGAATTTCTTCTTGGTTAGTAATTAGCTCTCCATCTAACTTCTCAGTTATGTTCATTGTCTTGTCTATGAAGCTGCGGCTTTCTAGGTTACAGAAGGGTTTTGTAACTTCCCCCCTTTGTGAACCCATCTTGCTCTTGACCTCACCATCAGTATCATCCCTTCAATGTTTGTGTCTTCTGATCTTTTCTAGCTCTGATCTCACCTCTTCAGTCTCTGGCAATGAATCAACCTGAATGCTACTTTCCAGGTGTTTTCATCTGTCCTCCAACTCCCTTCCTATTTTCTGCTCTTCTTTTTTTCTTGTGAGAAGCAAATGCTCTTGTTTTTCCTCAAATTTCCAGTACAAATTTCAAAGAACAGCTGATCACTTATTCTGAAAGTTACATCTCCATCAGGAATGCTTTTTAATTTCATCAATATCGTAAACTGAAACTATATATTGTGTCTCGAGTTTCAAAAATCGATTCTGTTAACATACAATACTCATCTGTTATCAAAATGTAATTAAGCCTTGCTTGTTTAACCGAGTAAGATTTTCGCCACGTGTATATTTTCTTGTCTAGAAATCTATTTCTTTGTATATCTTTCAGTTCATGTGTTTAACCATCAAATAAAACAATCACTAACTCAAAAAGGACTGTGGATTATCTTCACTACTTGGCCCATAATATTTGCTAATGCAATACGTTTTTTGAGAATTTCAAACATCCATGATAACATATCCAATTAGGTCTCTTACTATATAAGCATGTTTTTTGAGACCCCCCCCCCCCCCCATCCCCATATATGTATATACCCACAAGCTGTTTAGTTGTGTATACAACAGAAGTGGTGTGTGTGTGTGTGCACGTGTGCACGTGTGTGTGTGTGTGTGTGTGTGTGTGTGTGTGTATGTGCACGTGAATCTGTGTCTCTGGATTTGCCGGTCAAAATAAATATGTGTGTGCACGTGTTTGTGTATATATGTGTATGCACATGCCAGTGTGTGCCCCCATGAATGTGTGCATGCGCATTGTGCTTTAAACTTTATTTCATGTTAACCATATGGATACTTTCCAATAGTGTAGTCATTAGTAAATACCCTTGACCTCATTTGAAATGACTTTTTCTATCAACTTTTTTTAAAACTTTCATCGCTGTAACAATAAAGAAAACATTGTCTTGGGATCACACGGAACCACCAGTGAAAAACAGAATATACCTGTCAGTATGTAGCCATACTCTTCCTTTAATGACCTCCCTTCAAACTCATTTCATTTCAAATCAATAATGAAATCGACCTTAGTGAACACTCTGTGGGATGCCAAGCGTTTGCCTGTTTGTTTACATTGCTGAAGAACTCATTCCTTTCCCCATACCTGCCACACATTTTGTGAAAACAGACAAAAAGCAGACAAAAATCTTTCCCAGTGCCTGTGCTTTTATTAAAAGAAAAAAAAAAAGGAGGAGGAGGGCAGAAGGGCAGAGCAGGAAGGTGTGTGGGGGGGGGGGGGGGGGGGGAGGGGGAATGGGCATGGTAAGCAGGAACAGGATCAGCTAAGCAGGAACAGGATCAGCTAAAAAAAAAAAAAAAAAAACTGATTTCACCATGAATCATAGCAGTAAGACACATGAAAAAAAAAAAAAAGTTGAAAAAGGAGTGGACTGTATGCAAACGGCACAAGACTGTTTCTTCTTTACAGCCGCCTCAGGAACATGGTAATAACTCTTTCAGGTTTGGATGGATTTTGTACAATTTTTGTTATGTCTGCCAGTTCCATTCATCTTGCCAGAGGCCTTTGATATAAAGCCTGTATTTTGGGTTTCAGATCAGTGTGAGGGACAGACAATCTACTCAGCTCTTTCTTTGTGGCTCTCTTAACAAGTTATTAACCAACTCTTTGCCTGAAAAGAATACCTTTTACACACACACAAAAAAAAAACCAAACAAAAAAAAAACCCTACCCTTGAAGTAGCGGTGCAGAGCAGGCAGGGTGTGCAGGATGAAGTGAATTCCTCCTTGCTGCAGCTACTGCCAGACTGTACCTCAGTTCCAGGATCTGTCCGTCCACTCTGTAGTGAAACAGGAGAAGAGGGCGTCTTGTGATTCCAGCATATGAAGAGCAGGTTTGATCATGCATGCACTCTCCCTCTCCACACTACCACCCCTCCCCATCTTACCCCCTCCTTCCATGTAAAAACCTCATCTTGCTCCCCCTTCCTGTTTGTCATTCATTCCCACTTACTTTTCCATCCCCCCCCCCAAAAAAAAACTCTTTTTATCCTTTTTTTATTTTCCCCCTTCTACTTCTCTCTCAGCAGCACTGACACTGATGGGTTTCTACACCTTTGGTAAGTAAACTCTGGGCATCTGGAGACACCTTGGCCTCCTTTTCACCATGCAGTCCACAGGGACACCATTAAAGCTGACATCAATGTGACTGACCTGCATGCAGTGGAGTTCACTTCATTCAAGAAACCAGAGGCTGAAATCATGTTTGTTGACTACCATTTGTATTTACCACTTCTGAAACTTATGAAGACAGTGCGCAGTTTGACCTAAAAAAAATAGTTTGTGGAGACCAGAATTTGCGCATCTGGTGTTTAAAAAAACAAAACAAACAAAACAAAAAAAAACCCCTCCTTTGTTTGGAAAACTAGATTTCTTTTCACTTTAACTGAAAACTTGTGTGGTCTTGTTTATTCCAGCAGAAAGTTCAGCCTGCAACCCTGTGTCTCAGGAGGAAGAGGGGGGGGAGTGGCATGTGGGTGAGGTGGAGGTTGGTGGTGCAACAGGTGTGTGACTTGGCTCATAGATTTAAACTGTGAAGTTACAAAAGGATACTTGGAATGGGATTGAAACCTTGATCCCCACACACGTAGCTCTTGAGTCCAGAAACACATTCAATACATTTACTAGGAAAATGAAGATTATCAAATTACAGGCACAATTTCTAGTGAAAGCAATAATCAATACAATGTGAAATGTATAGACTATCTTTCAATTTTTTTTTCCAAAACAGGTTCTAATAAACCTTAACTATACAAGGTGCATCAATAATTCACTGGGGTAAACAAACTTAAGGATATACTAATCTCCTGGAAATCTTAAATCAGGCATGAACAATAACAGTTATAAGATTAGAGGGCATGACTGCTTTGCCGAAATAAATCAAGAGGAAAGTGAGGTAAGGTAAATTGCTTATAGCCCAGCTGACTGCAAAGAGCCATATCAGGGCTGTCACTGCACTGAGGTCAACTGAAGTCATTATTTACACACACACAAAAAAAAAAAAAAAAACACCCTCATTCTTTCAACCCTTTAAAATCATGTTCTAAAAAGCACCTATCAACTCTGTGGTAGCGTGTAACAGACTATTTGGAATTTTTGCCCATATGTAAATGACACTGGCTGTTGAAGCACCTGCCAACAACATTTTAGAAACATTCTTAAAAACAATATGGTTATGATGAGTACAGACCAATATTGTTTCTTAATTTAAATTTAAATTGTGTTCCCGTAAAGTTGCATTCTTATGATGATATGTCAGTTTTGAAGTTATATATACTGAACACTGAAGACTCTTGGGATCACCCCCCTGAGTGCAAGAAAAAAAAGATGGACAAAAGGGCAGCTCCAACTCCATAATCAATAACCTGCTCCGACTTCATACATACACAATAACCTGCTCCGACTTCATACACAATAACCTGCTCCGACTTCATACACAATAACCTGCTCAGACTTCATACACAACAACCTGCTCACGACTTCATACACAACAACCTGCTCAGACTTCATACACAACAACCTGCTCAGACTTCATCATAAATAACCCCGCTCATACACAACAACCTGCTCAGACTTCATATAAAATAACCATGCTCAGATTCATATTCCATGTGTGGTTCATACTGCATGAATCTGCCTGGTCAATGGAGGTACAGTGAAACCACCGCACCAACAGTTTTCTCCTTTCCAGAGATTTAGACACAAACAAAAACTAACTTAAAAATTTTATCAATATCTTTATGTGGTGGACAGCTGCCAAATCACTGCTAACTACCCTCACACGGGTTCATGGTCATCAACATGATAAATGGTGCCCTCATTTCTGATGCGATTTTCTGTGATTTTTCCCCATACTCACCCTCTTTAAATTTTTTCTATTTTTGTGACAAGTGACAAAATGTTTTTTCTCCAACCTGGGACAATAAATGACCAAATTATTACTATTAGTGTCAACAAAGCACAAATTACTCCTAGTTAATGTGAAAATCATCCCTTACTGAATATTGCCCAAGCAAGTCCGCATGTGTGTGTGTTGGCACACGTGTGTGTGTGTGTGTGTGTGTGTGTGTGTGTGTGTGTGTGTGTGTGTGACCATGTCCTTGCGTGTGTGTGTGTGAGAGCTGAGAGCAATGTCCATTTCAAAACAGTACAAAGTGTGCAGTGTCGTTGACAGGAGAGAGGAAGAGTGGTAGAGGAGTGTGGACGGGGGATTGAGGAGGATGAGGGGATTGGGAGTAGGTGACAAATGGGTAGAAACGTGCAGTGGGATGTACGAGAAGAATTATGAGAAATGCATACCCCCCCCCCCCCCCCCCCCCCCCCCCCCCCCCCCCCCCCCCCCCACACATACACACATACCACCACAGTCTTCCAAATTAACTGAATACTTCTCTAGAGCCTGTTCATCTTCACACCAGAACACATACGACACTGACAGCGTCAAGAGACATGTATACATGATATTCTTGAACCAGATATAGTACATGTTGAACAGGACACCCCCCCCCTTCTTACCCATAAACCCAAACCACTGTACACCACCCTACAACTACTGTTACTTCTACTGCTTAGCTCTCTGGACTGCTCAGAGTCCACAACTCAGGACAGTTTCCCACTCATTCACTCTAACAATACTGTCGGTGTATTTTTCAACAAAAATGAGCTATTTTCTAGAAGCGGCTAAGCGCAAAATTCCAGTTTGTAATAAAAGCAAGGGGACGGGCATGTTCGATGTTAGCGGCCATTACACAGCAGAAGCTTCTCCTTCCACGAAGTAAACCACCTCAGCTAGCATTAAACTACGGCAACAATACCTTCCTCCCCACACACATTACAAACCTCATTTATCAGCGTGCTCTGCCACACAAATTCATTGTCTGTCACCAAGTTTCCTTTCTTTTCTTCTTCTCTTTTCGATGTGTCATGGGAAAGACGTCGAAGCAAAAGTGAACAAGGTCTTACGCCAGTTCGCGCGTGCAACGTGAGCAACAGCTCATTGGTCAAAGCCCTCGCCACGGTTGTCTGCGCATGCGCATTGACCGCTCAGGAACTGACTTTCTTTCTTTCTTTCTGGTCCCCCCCCCCCCCCCCCCCCCCCCCCCCCCCCCCCCCCACTTTCATTTTGTTTGTTTAGTTCGTCGTATTCGTCGTCTTTCGCCAAACAAGAATACAAAACATGGCGACATCATGTGGGGAAACAGGTCTCCAAACGTTTTGTTTTCTTTTAAACACTGTGAAAGAGAAAGGAGTGAAGTGTGTCCGTGTGTGTGTGTGTGTGTGTGTGTGTGTGTGTGTGTGTGTGTGTGTGTGTGTGTGTATGTGTGTGTGTGTGTGTGTGTGTGTGTGTGTGTGTGTGTGTGTGTGTGTGTGTGTATGCGTTTGGTAGAACTCTGTGTGTGTGTGTGTGTGTGTGTGTGTGTGTGTGTGTGTGTGTGTGCGTGTGTGTGCGCGTGCGCGCACCAGTGCGAGTGCACGCGTGCATTTGTAGGCTACTATATTACAGAATGATCGTACATCCAAACATGACCAAAACAGTCCCAGAAAACAGCACGTGTGTATTGATGTTTATTTCACTTCTGTTGTTTGGCCGTTGATAATCAGCCGGCATAAGTCTCTAATCTGATGGGAAAAGATTATATTTACTACAACAAGACTAATTAATGCACAATTACTTTCGATCTTTGGATAGCGAAACATAATATGCGAGTCTTTGGATATGTAAACACAACATGTGTGTGACAGAGTCTTTGGATACATTAACACAACATGTAGGTGACGGAGTCTTTGGATACATATAGGCTAAACACGACATGTGTATGACAGTCTTGGGATATATAAACACAACATGTGTGTGACGGAGTGTTTGGATATATAAACACGAAATGTGTGTGACAGAGTCTTTGGATATATAAACAGCTCTCCTTTGAGGGACACAGTTGTGAGAGGTCGGTGTCAGGCGACGCAGCAAACTTTCCAGCCGTATGGGTGACGGTGGGTCTAGTCTGTGTCGCCGGGGGACGGCTCCTGGAGATGTGAGGCGATTGGCGATGCCTGACTACGATTACCGTGGCCTGGGATACCATGCTCTGAGCCTGGCAGGCATCAGGGCACTCTTCATGGGAGTGGGCTGAAAAATTGCCCTCTCGGCCATAGTCTGCGTGGACCGAAGAATTTTAGGGACTCATGCAGCGCTCCAGCGACTTTCGTTCTGCTCCCCGTTCGAAGCGGCCTCACGCGGCACAGGACAATCGCCACCAGAGC
>JADBJO010004158.1:42173-52173 GCA_016801955.1 Conus betulinus | reverse complement strand
TCAATTAATCTGGTTTTTAAATTCTGAGATAAAACAACAGCTCATTACCTACACCTTGGCTCATCCAGGCAATCGCAAAACCGTTTTTCTGACATAACGTCTTTTAATCGAGAAGCCCCAGTTTTTCTTTACCTCTTTCCATTTGTATTAACAACATATCATATGCCTGTCTAGAGAATCTACTTTGTGGCAGTTTCAACAATTTAAACCAAATTTAACACATTTTATGTAGGTTTTTACATATAAAGGGTATCGTCCAGTTTCGCCATATAAACTGTGTGTTGAAGTGTGCATTGGAACACACAGAAAACGTTTCATTGCAAAGGTATGCACTCTCTCCATCTGACTATTTATGTATAATCCCCAGATCTCAGCGGCATATGTAAGGAGAGGTACAATTTGCGTGTCAAACATTTTCCAGAACACAGAAACATCAATACAATTGAGTTTTCTTAGCGTCTTAAGTATTTCCATTACACCTTTTTTTCCCCTTTTGACAAGTTTCACTCCAAGTTAAATTAAGGCTAAGTCTGGTTGTAAACAACATTCCAAGGTATTTATAAGAGTGCCAGTCTTGAATAAAAGTTACTCTGTGTTAGGTTTCCTTATGGGAGCAAAGACTACCCCACTTGTTTACTGTTTCTTGTTTGCTGTTCCCTGCCTCATTTCATTTCCGATTTCGTTTTGATTAAATCGAGGTTATTTGTATTTGTTTCTGTCTGTCTCTGTGTTTGTCTTTTGATCTCCCTTGCATCCTTGGTGGATCCTCAGGCGCAGGCTCAAAGATTGCCCCCTACATTTTATACTATTTGCATAATATCTGTAGTTTTTCAGCAACTTTTTTCCTCCCCACACTTTCGTTTGTTTCCTTTACTACTCTTCTGCTGGCTGGCTGCTTCGGGGTGCTATTGGATTCTTTTTTACACCCTTGGTGGTGAGAACACCACGGTATTATGAACTGTGGTGTGTCTCTATTTGACGCCGGGAGCGCAGATGCAGCCAGCCGTGTCTCCCTGATAAGTTTTCCGACCTAGCGGACGAAAGGCCTCGGAGCAGGCAATACAAAATATATACTACCTTTAAAAGGGATTGCGATGGTTCCCTTATGCAGCCAGTGAAGAGTTCTCGTATTTTCTTAATTTCATGTTCCCAGTTTTTACATCTTCAACCTCCCCCCCCCCCCCCCCCTTCCTCCTCCTGATGATGAATTTCCGACCTAGCGGACGAAAGGCCTCAAAGCAGGCAATACAAATATATCTGCCTTTAAAAGGGATTGCGATGGTTCCCTTATGCACCCAGTGGAAAGCTCTCATATTTTCTTAATTTCATGTTCCCAGTTTTTACATCTTCACCTCCTCCTGCTTCCCCCCCCCCCCCCCCCCCTCCGCCTCTGCTCTCCTTAAGTTCAAAGTTCTGCAAAGTCATTACTATGAAGACAATTCTCCTTAAGTTCAAAGTTCTGCCAAGTCATTACTATGAAGACAATTTAGTTGTTGGCCTGCGCTTGTTTTTCCCCCACTATTAGATTGTTCGTCTTTGTATTTGTCTGACTTTATTCAAGTTTAAAAGGCTGTGCCAGTCTTGAACAAAAGTTACTCTGTGTTAGGTTTCCTTATGGGAGCAAAGACTACCCCACTTGTTTACCGTTTATTGTTTGCTGTTCCCTGCCTCATTTCATTTCCGATTTTACTTCGACATTTCCGTAGTACCATTTCTCCCAAGCAGACAAGTGATCCCCCATGCGAAAAATTATTATATTTGGTTTTATCTAAATTTAGTGTTAACCCCAAACTATCTGCCTCTTCTTTCAATACATTAAACTGGTTCTGTAGTCCCCAAACTGTTCCAGACAGGAGAATTATGTCATTAGCAAAAATAGTTCTACAGCATTCGGAGTAAGTTGGATACCGTGTCTCCTCTTCTCTTGATAACTCGATTGCTAATTCATTAATGAAAAAGGAGAACACATATTTGGACTTAACAAACATCCTTGTTTCACTCCACAGTAACACGGGAAAAAAATCTGTATATTGATGTCTGTCACACACACATAGAAGCACTGAATCATACACCCCTTTGAGTGCTCTATAAAGCTTACCATTAATACCATTTCTTCGTAGCGTATTCCACAGTAAATTACGGTTTACGGAATCGAACGCTTTTTTAAAGTCAACAAAAGCCACATACAGTTTTTCTTATTGTTGGCAAATATTTCTGTACTAAAGCAAACAATGTAAAAATATGATCCACTGTACTATATCCAGATCTAAAACCCGCCTGTTCCTCTACAATTTTTACTTCTCTTTCTGCCCAGTTTTGTTAATCTCTTGTTCAAAATATGTGTATACACCTTACTTATAATGTTTGTAAGAGATATTCCGCGATAATTGTCAGGATTATTCACATCACCTTTCTTATGCAATGGTATAATAATCGATTTCGTCCACTCCAAAGGAAAGGATCCAGTTTCAAAAAGTTTGTTGAATAGAGTAACAAGGAAATGAATGATGTCAGGACTGGCGTGTTTTAGCATCTCTCCTATATTATCCGAGCCGCAATACTTAATACTTAATACTTGCAATATACCTCTTCTTCACCAATCTGATCACTAAATAAGGGATCGACATTGTCACCATCATCGTCATTGATGTTATCATTATCAGTTTCATCAGCAGGCGACCTCACACGTTCATTGAAAACACTGGAAAAGTGATCATACTATTGTTGTAAAGAAATTTCATGGTACACTATTTTCTTCCTGTTTATATTTCGTATCAAGGACCAAAAAGTTTTAGAGTCGTTCACCGATTCCTTAAGCTTTCTCATTCTCAGTTCATTAAACTCGTTCTCTTTCATTCTTCTAAGTTCTGTGTATTCTTTTCTCTCTTGCACATAAATTTCTTTTTTCCGTTCTTTAGTTTGTTTGTTTTTACACCTTTGAAATTGTTTTAAGCATTTTTTTTACTTTTCTTTTCTTTTTCTCACATTCGTTATCGAACCAGTCATTACTTTTCTTGTCACGTTTCCCAACAGTGCGGACCATGCATGCAGCCACCCCATATAAAGCTTGAACAAACTTTTCAAGAGCACAGTTTACATCAGTATTTAACAAATTATATGCATCATTTAGACATTCCGTAAAGTCAGCAGTGTGCAGTTCATCCAGGTAGGATTGTACATGTTCAGCAGACCATATGATTTTCTCTTCACCCCCATGTCTGGAAACAGTTTCATTAGTTTCACGAAGCTCTCCCCATTTCAACTCAACTGGTAAATGCCAAGAATGTGAAGTATCAGCAACATGTAAACAACAATTTATCATCAAGTCACTAGATATCAGAAAATAATCAATAACACTACTACCTTGAGGGGAAATAAAAGTACATTCCCCTTCTTCATCACCTTCACAGCATCCATTCAAAATCACAAGATCAAAGAGGAAGCAAAAATCCAACAAAGAATTTCCAAAATTATTAATCACGGCGTCTTTAGAATGGCGAGTGCTACCCAGACTATCTATAAAATCCAAGTCAGCAGGTGAGTAATTAACCATATCTTCCAATTCACACTGTTTGTCACCCGTCCTTGCATTCATATCACCACACACTAAAAAGTAAACATCTTTTTTATCAGTACACTGAAGCAAACTTTCTTCAAGAAGTAGAACCCCATCTTTGATATCCAAGTCGTGATATGATGGACTACCCTCCGGGGGGATATAACAAGCAACTAAAATCAAATCTTTATCCAAATTAAACAGACTCCTGTCTATTCTTAATGAAATCATGTTATCAAATGTCAACTTAATCTCTTTTAATCTTATTCTCAAAAGTCTTTTTCACCAATAACAGCACTGCCCCAGAGCGTCTTCCAAAATGAGATAATTTCCTCGCTGGAGCATGAAACTTTATATAATCAGTGAATATCAGTGAAAACAAAAGTAGAATCAGTGAAGTCTCTGTAAGACAAATAAAAGCAAACGATGAAACGTAATTAACGAAAGAAAGAAACGTCTTTCAGTTTTGAACACAAGTTTTCCACATTGTAATTAAAAAATGTAAACTGCAGTGGGGTGACCATGCCTGTCCTATTGTTTTCTGGTTCGCAAACGTCTCTCCCTGCTACCCCCTTCTTTGCCCCGTTCACGCCCCCAACAGTCTGTCTTGTTTTGACTCAGAAAACCACGCAGTTCAGTCTGTCTGGCCGAGTCCGAGCTGTTCACTGGATTCAGGGACGCCCGTGTAGCCGAGTCAAGGGAAGCCCTCTTGTCAGCGACTGTCCTGTGACCTTCACCCACCGAGAGAGACGCCGATTGGAGGGAACAGCCACGCCCTCGCTACCTTTGCCCACCCCGCCTGACACGCTCGTCTGACAGGGGAGTGTCAGTCCCACTGCCATCAGACTGCACACCTGATGTGACGCGCCGGTCACCCGTGAGGAGACACAGAGGCCCCACTCACACCCCCGTCAAGCTGCCGGTTCATCACGCACGACCGGCGTGTTGCACGTGTAGCGTACTGGGAATTCCGCACCCTCCATCGCGTCGCCCCCCCTGAACGTCTGAAGTAGGCCACGCCATCGGTCCGCTCGCTCTCCCGTCCGTCCCCGTGAACCCCGTCTGCCAGCTGCCTAGGAATAACTTCTTGTTTATTTGCTGACGTCACTCCCTTCCGCACCAGTCCGTGTTTGACCACATCCGAGTATGATCGACTGTCACTTTGTTTGGTCCCACCACCATCTTTCCCTTTTGAAAAAAAAAGCTCTTTTTCCTTCTCTTTTTGCCTTTGCAACTATTTGTGACTGTGCTTTTTTTTTTTTTTTTTAGATCATTAGAAAACAGTTATTCCAGATTCTTTCAGCTTTTTTCCCGCAGCTCCCTATTTTTGATGAATCATGATGTACATTTTGTCACGCCACCTGGCAAATCGTACTATCATTGGTTTGGGCTGGCCCTCCACAGCACGGCCTGTTCTATGTGCTCTGACAATGTCTTCTGTATCCCACACTCTGTCCCCACCACCACGGTTCAGCACATCAACAACAGCAGCTGCACACGTGTCGAAATTCTCGTAGTGTTCGCGTTGTGCTATACCGTACATTCGCAAGTTATCTCTACGTGAGAAATCTTCAAGTCTGTCTGCGTCGATTTTAAGCTGTTCTATTTCTTTCTTCAATTCTTGGACTATCCGTGAAAGTCTGTTCGTCTCTACTCTGGTTTCATCTGACTCTTCGTACATCTGCTGCAAGTTTAATGTCACACCTGACACTGTCTCTGCCAACTGACTGTGGTCTTCTTCTAACTTGTCACAGCAACTGTTGATCTCCTCACACTCCTTCTTCACTAGTCCTAATTCAGTTTTGATGTGCTGAAGATCACCTCGGATCAAACTGGTTTGTTCGTTGAATTCTTGCTTGAGGGACAGCATCAGTGTGTGTTCATTGTCTGCACAGAGGCAGTGAATGAATCAGACACTGAACTTTCCGCTTTCTTTCCGTTGTCACTGTGCACAACACTCAAACTGTCAGGGTTGGGGCCAGGGTTCAGCTCCACGTCTCCACTAAGCATCAGCTTCCGAACTGAATAAACAGTGTTGATAACACACAGCGACACGACCAACAGAGGTACGTGCGTCATGGCTCCCTGACTGACATGCAGACTGTCACTGCCACACAACACGTTTCTGTCATTCAGCACTGTCCCCTGGTAATGCTCACAGTTTCCATTGTTACCCCCCTCATTGCTGTCTAACACTGACCATGCATTTGACAGAAAGCTACACAGCATGGGCACAAAAATGCAGCACAACATGTAGGCCGTAACAATATCGGCCGCTGACAATCGCGACTCAGCATTTCCGCTCGCCGGTTTCTCCCCGCGCGCTCGTGAACGCAATGACCCACATTTCAGCGAAGCGTAGAAAAGGCCAACTCTGGCTCTCCACAAACTCAAGTCCGTCATTTTTCGTTGATACAACTGTCCGCGGTCACTGACAAAACCATTCGCTGAAGTACACTCGACAGTTCCAGCTTTTTTTTCCACGTAACTTAATAAAAGAAGGCTGAGCACAACAAGAACAATGTTGATAGGCCGCCATTCCCAGCATGCACCGAGAGAGAGAGAGAGAGATCTTGCAGGAAAAAGCAGCACCATCATTTAACATTCTCTATTGAAAAAGAAATCTTACGAATATGAAATTTTACATTACGTTTAATACTTTTCATGGGGAACAAATCTCTATCATCTTTAATACTCTGAAAGCCCACATTTGGTTATTTTTGAAAACAGTCAAGATTCTAATCTTATCCATCATTTTTTCCGTGGTCGATTTCCAGTGACATAGGTTGGATACACTTACATAAATGATACTCCACGAAACGTTCATAAATGACACTACACTTACATAAATGATACTCCACGAAACGTTCATAAATGACACTCCACGTAATTTTTTATAAATGATATGTTCCACGTAACGTTGATAAATGATGCTCCACGTAACGTTTATAAATGATATCCACGTAACTTTTATAAATGATATGTTTCACGTAACTTTTATAAATGATACTCCACGTAACTTTTATAAATGATATGTTTCACGTAACTTTTATAAATGATGCTCTACGTAGCTTTTATAAAGGATGCTCCACGTACTTTTTTATAAAAAAAAAATGCTCCACGTAAGAAAAATAATACGCTGTGCTTATTGTTAAAATGTCCGTATTTGTACGGTCTACAAACAACAAAAATCCAGATACATCATTGTCCGTATGACGCCCCAAAGAACAGTGTAGGTCAGCCAAGTAAAGCATACACATGCTGCTGTTCATTGTGGAAATGTCGCTGAGTACATCAGGTGTATTTACTTCCTACTAAAATCTTTCCAGCCTTCAGAATCGTCACCTACAGTTTGTCTTTGATTGCCAATGATTGGCTGATGTCACGGAGTACACCAACGTACGGTGTCTCTCCTTCCTACTAAAATAGTTTTAAGTCTTCAGAATGGCCTTCTTCTTCTTCTTCTTCGTTCGCCTCACAGCGTCAGCCCAGCCTCGTTGATGAATGTAGCCGTTTTCTCCAGGTCTTGTCGGCAGCCGTGGAGCTTCGTGTGCAGCGGAGTCGGCGTTGGCCACACGGTTTCTCTCTGTCCCTTAAGAAGCGGACAGGTCTGTAGGACGTGTTCTGGTGTTTGGTCTTCAAGACCACAGGAGCTGGAGGGGCAAGGCGCCAGCTTCAGCTTCCTATGCAGGTGGCCATTGAGTCGGCAGTGGCCAGTTCTGAGTCTCATAATAATGACCACCTGCTCCTGTCTCTCCAGAAGATGGAAGCATCCCTTGTGGGTTGTGGTCGCATCAGAGCCTTCACAAGGGGTCTTCTTCTCTGCGAAGCTGACGCTGTTTGTCTGGTTGTCTTCCTCTGGCTCCAGTTTTGGCGAGCTGATCGCTGCCTCGTTCCCTGGGACTCCGCAGTGGGCAGGTACCCATTGCAGGACTACTCGTCTACTTTTGGCGAGAGTTCCTGGAGTTTTTCCATTAGACGAGGAAGTTTGTCTCCTGCAAGGGCCTCCAGGACGGACAGCGCGTCAGAGAGGAAGACAACTTGGGTGCAGTCACTCTGTGAATCATGAATCATGGAGGCTGCCTGCATGAGGGCCTGAACTTCTGCAGCATAATTGGAGCAGTGTTTCCCAGTTGGTATCCCTGCTGTTGTGGTGTGTCCCTCAGGTGACTTGATGAATACACCCGCTCCTCCATCAGACACTGCGTTGGTTGCTGAGCCGTCGGTGTACGCATGTTCAGAATGGCCACCTGCAGTTGGTCTTTGACTGCCAGTCATTGGGTCTTGATAATTTTTTCATCACAACATGCTGAAGAGAAAAACACACCTGAAGGTGCGGGTAGGACCCAGAGAAGCACTGTCCTCGACTTACCGAACCAACCAGCCGGTAGCAATCCTGCACCAACCTTCGGCAGCCTGTGCTGTGTTCACACACATAGGGTGCAGGCACGCACAGGGACGCACATTAAGACTAGGGACATACATTAAGACTAGTGACAAACAGTAAGACTAGGGACGCACATTCAGACTAAAGATGCGCATGAAGACTAGGGACATACATTGAGACTATTGACAAACATTAAGACTTGCCACGCACATTAAGACTAGGGACCTAAGGGACATAACTGCTACCTGCCAGAGGTCAGTAACTGGCTGATGCCTTTTTCGTGTATTCATGCTGCAAAAACAGAGCGTAGAACTAAAACCGTGCAACTGTTGAAAGGATCTGGGCTTGGCTGCCTCATTTAGCAACATTAACGTCTGGACTGTGTAGCTGAGTGACACCAAGAAGACAAAGAAGGATGATGAAGACAACGCGCGCACGAGAGAGAGAGAGAGAGAGAGAGAGAGAGAGAGAGAGAGAGAGAGAGAGAGAGAGAGAGAGAGAGACAGAGAGAGAGAGAGAGAAACAGAGAGCCAGAGACAGACAGACAGACAAAGAGAGAAAGAGAGAAAAAGAGAGCGAGAGCGAGAGAGAGAGAGAGAGAGAGAGAGAGAAACAGAGAGAGAGAGAGAAACAGAGAGACAGAGACAGACAAAGAAAGAGACAGACAAACACACAGAGACAGAGACAGATGGACAGGCAGGCAGGCAGGCAGGCCAGCCGGTAGACAGGCAGGCAGGCAGGCAGACAGACAAGACAGACACAGAGACAGAGACAAAGAGACTGTTGTTTCTACCCAAGCCCACCGTAAACGGTCATAATATTAGGGCTGTCATGAGGAAGACAACAACTGGACGCCGCCAGCAAACTCACAGCAGAACGTCCTGCAACTGAGACAAAACGACCATCAGCTGTTTCTCACGGCTCTTCCTCCGCTGTTCCAGAATGACGTTGATGGTGTACAGGAACGGGTTGAGGGCCGAGTTGAGCGGCAGCACCAAGACGGCCATGATGACGTTGACTTCCCCTGGAACGTCCACGCCTCCGACCGCCATCATCCCCAGGACGCCGATGGGAAACCAGCAGGCGAAGTCCGACACGGCCACGGTGATCAGCCGCCGAGCGATGACCTGGTCCGTGGACTTCCTGCCGATGGTGCCGGAGCCGGTCAACGTGTTGGAGGTGACTGACCAGTAGATGAACACCTGCCCCGAAGCTATGAACAGGAAGAGGACGAAGTTGAGGGCGATCCAGATACCGAAGGAGTAATGCTGTCCCGGGAACTCGGTCGTCGTGATGGGCAGCGGGATGCAGATGCCGGTCTGGCTGTAGAACTGCCAGTGTGACGTCACAGGGGTCAGAGGCGTGGCGGCCAGCACGAGCCCCGCCCACCAGGCGGCGCTGCTGGCCAGATGCGCGGACGTCGGCGTGAAGTGGAGCTGGCTGAAGGGAAAGCGCAGCACCAGGAAGCGATCCACAGTGATCAAGCAGATCTGAAAGACGGACACCTCAGAGGAGAAGAGAGACAGGAACCCGGCCACCTTGCAGGTGGTGCTGTGTCTCCAGGAGTAGTCGTTCCACAGGTAGATGTCTTTGTACCTGTAGTCAGCCAGTCCGATCACCATCAGGTACACCCCCATCAAGAAATCAGACACACACAGATGCAGGACGAAGACGCCGAATCCGAACCGCCGCGTTCCTTTGTTGAAGACGGTGCGGTACAGGAAACTGGTGAGGTTTCCCACCAACGCCAGATTGGCTAGCAGAGCCAGGATAATCCGGTGGAGATAACTCTGCATCAAATCCTGACAGGACGACACGGCGTCTTTCGGAACCCGACACCACTTGGGGCTGAACTTCTCGGGAAGAAGCGCTGGGCAGCACAGTTTATAATTGCTGGCTGTCACGGACCGAAGTTTGAGAAGATTGTGGAACAGCTGTGGAGGAAAGGTGATTACCGGACAGCCTGAGAGATCCACAGAGCGCAACGACCGTAGAACCCGGAAACCCGAGCCGTGCACGTGACGCACACTCCGCTGCCCGACAGGTTGAGCTGGTCC